>PVJS01003607.1:0-74412 GCA_004027185.1 Glis glis
CCCAAAGTACTGGGATTACAAGCATGCGCCACTACGCCCGGCTGAACCCAAGGACATTCTATCCTGAGCTAATCCCCAGCCCAATTTCATTTTTTATTTTGAAACAGGGACTAGCTAAGTTGTTGAGAGCCTCACTAAGCTACTGAGCCTGGCCTCAAACCTGCGACCCTCCTGTCTCAGCTTCCCAAGTACTAGGATTACAAGCGTGCGCCACCACGCCTGGCTTACTTTTTATTTTGAAACAAGATTTCACTAAGTTGCTGAGAGTCTCACTAAACTGCTGAGGTTGGTCTCGAACCCATGATCCTTCTGTCTCAACCTCCCAAGTACTGGGATTACAGATGCATACCACTGTGCCCAGCTAGACTTCCTCTTAATATGAAAGATACTTACGTGATCCTTTTGCTCTAGCTTGCATCTAGAAACGTCTTGATACTGAATCCCATTTTTAAAAATAAAACTGATCTTCTTGGCTCCTTCAATTTCATTTTCCCCTTTGACATTGATGGTCAAAAGCGCTCGTTTCTACTCATTTAAGTACTGTTTTTTCATTTTCTGATGATTAACACTGCTTTGGGCCTTGTATGTTTCAGCTACAAGAGGACATCTAGTCAGGAAACAAAAAAAGGAAATTGTTGTCACGAAAAACACAGCAGTAACAAATATTCAGGCTCGCGATCAAGAACTTGACTCCAAGAAAAACGTTGGAAATAAAAGGTATAATGATGTTCTTTCTTAGACCGTTTTCACATAAAGGTTTGTCCAATCTATAAGGTCATAGAATAATGTTCACAGTCTTTCTCATATCTAACAAAGATTCTGGTACTAACTCATAAAATGTCAGTGAACACCCCAGGACCACCTTGGGGTTCGCATCTCATTTGTGAGCTCGTTGACCTTCACACTGCTGACCACGCTTTCCTTCCCAAAGCTTCTCCCCTTGGCCTCTGCCAGCCTGCTCTCTGGGAGCAGTTGTGCTCCGAGTCTGAATTCCTCCTCTTCCCACGATCAAGTCCTCCTGCACATCCCGATGTCTCTGGGCCTGCTCATTCATCACCATGGTCTTAATAGCCAATATGCCAGTGGCCCCTAAGTCATGATCACCAGTGTCCTTTCTTCTTCTTAGTCTTCATATGTATATTTCCAAGTGCATCTGAGCAGATTCGCCCAAATTCATTTATTCAGCAGGCTTTATGCTTGGCAGTGGGTGCACATGAATAAGTGAAACAATTTTTTTAAATTTTTTTGGTGCTAGGGATTGAACCCCAGGGGCATTCTACCTTCAAGTTACACCCCCAGCCCTATTTTTATTTTTATTTGGAAACAGGGTCTTGCTAAGTTGCTGAGAACCTTACTCTTTTGCTGAGGCTGGCTTTGAACCTATAATCCTTCTGTCTCAGCCTCTCAAGTACAGGGATTCAGGTGTGTGCTACTATACCCACATGAAACAAAATTCTTATCCTCAAATTGCTCACAGCATCATGAAAAAGAAATATGACTAATAAGTATATTTATAGTGAAATGGGTTGACATTGCTATAAATATATATAAAGGGTTCAGCAAGAGCAAGGAGGGATTGAGGACAGGAAAAACATCTAGGTTTTGCTTTAGTGGTAAAACTTGAGCCCATCAATAGATAAGTAAGTGGTTCCTCAGGGAGGCAAAGATTATCCCAGCCCCAAACCCAAACCCCTTGTGTTTAGCATCAAAACTGGCTGGGGAGCCCGGCGTGGTGGTGCACGCTTGTAATCCCAGTACTTGGGAGGCTGAGACCGGAGGATCCGGGTTCGCGGCCACTCTCAGCTACTTAGTGAGGCTCTCCGCAACTTAGATCCTGTTTCAAAATAAAGACCAAAAAATAGGGCTGGGGATGTAGCTCAGAGTAGAATGCCCCTGGGTTCAATCCCCAGTACTGCAAAAAAAAAAAAAAAAAAAAAAAACTGGCCAGGGAAAGGATGGGGTCCTTCTCTCCCTATCTACCCACATCTGGAACTCTCCAGTCCACCTTCCATGCCAACAATGACCCTGTAACAGATAACGCAAATATGGGTTGCGTGAGGGATGAAAGCTTAGCAGACAGAATGCAGAAACTTCTTTATTGCGCTCCCGGGCGAGGTCTGCTGACCGGTAGGGGTCTCGGTCAGCAGAGTCGCGCCAGGAGAGAAAGGGAGGGCATTTTTATAGCAGGGTCTGGGGTCAGGGGTCAGTGAGGCATCTTCTCGTGAGATGAGGTAGAACAAAGCAGGTCTTTCCGTGAGATTTGAAACTTGTCGCGCTCGGGGTCTCCTGTCCCAGCTGCAGGAGCGAGGGGGAAGGGGAGGGGGAAGGGGAAGGGGACGGGGACCCGACCTAACAGACCCCACAGGTGATTTTCTACCATCTCTTCCCTCACCATCGTCCACATTCCCCGTGTCACCCAGGCTGGCCTCGTTTTCTTATTTGACAAACACCAGTATTTATCTGCAATGTAGAGGCGTTCGGTGTTTTAAGCTCTTTGTATATTCAGAAACCCACATGTACGCCCTCTGTCTTTGCCTGTAAGGAGCCAGATGATTTGTTCCTCCTGTTACTGGTTCTAAAACAGTCCAGGAAACTTCAAAGTGACCACATGCCTGCCTCAGGGGTAGGAGGACGGATGTCATTTGTGACACCTGTCCCTCAGGAGGCCAGAGAAGTGTAAACTGGTTGCAAATTGGAAGAAAGGCAGGCTGATTGTACTAACTTAAAAATTACTACTTGTAGAATTTTACTATCCATAGATATTATGTTTAACAAGGAAGTCTGGTGTTCAGTTAGATAATGATTTACTTCCACCTTTCTTTTTTTTTTTGCGGTACCAGGGATTGAACCCAGGGGCGTTCTACCTCCGTGCTACACCCCCGGCCCTATTTTTTTATACTTTATTTTGAAACCAGGTCTCATGAAGTTGCGGAGGGCCTCACTAAGTAGACAGAGAGACAGGGAGAGAGAGAGAGAGAGAGAGAGAGAGAAAGAGCGAGCGCTGAGGCTGGCCACAAACCCGGATCCTCTGGTCTCCACCTCCCAAAGTACTGGGATTATAAGCGTGCGCCACCACGCCCGGCTTACTTCCACCTTTCTGCTGAGGACTCCAGGGATTAGTTTTCGATTTAGCAGGTACTTATTGAGCATCTACTGTATACAAGATCCACTTGAGGTCACACAAATGTGAGTAAGAAACTATGTCCCCAAGGCCTGGCATGGGAAATGTCACATTTATTGGACTGTCCTAGGAAGTGACCCATGAAGCCACACATAGAAAACATAGAAGAAGCCTGGCGTGGTGGCACATGCCTGTAACCCCAGTACTTGGGAGACTGAGAGAGGAGATCCCAGATTCACGGCCAGCCTTAGCAATTATGTGAGATCCTCCGCAACTTAGAGAGACCCTGTTTCAAAATAAAATATAAAATAGGGATGGGGGTAGTAGGTCGGAGGTAGAATGCCCCTGGGTTCAATCCCCAGTACCTCCTCCCCACACACACACATAAAAAAAAGACATAGAAGATGGAGCAGTTTGACCATTTTTCCACAAAGAGATGATAATGTTTGCAGAAATGGATGTGTTTAACCTGACTGTACAACATGTACATGTATTGGAATATTGCCAAGTATCCCATTAATTTGTGCAACTTTTGCATTTTTATGTATTAGTTAAAAAATAAATTTAATTTTAAAAAGTACAAGCAGAGAGTCAAGGGAAGCTCAGAGAAAAGAGATCAGAAGGTTAGCGAAGCAGAGGCAGGAAACAGACCCACACACAGACACACACACACACACACACACACACAGTTCTAAGATCTTCACTCTGGCGCTCTCAGTCCTCCATAACTCCTGGCTTTCCTCTCCCCCAGCTACCTGAAGCCCTTGCTTTCTTTACCCTTCACTGAGCAGCACTTGACCTGTGACCTAGAAAACCACAGTAGGGAATTGGAGAAAGGTCATCCTGCCCACCTCTCCAGCTGGTGTCAGAAGAGCTCTCCAGCCCTTCCAGGCCCGCGCCGGCGCTCTGAAAGGTTCTCCCATGAAGCATCACTGCACAGGTCCTTAGGTCTTCCAGGTGCTGCGCTAGCCTCAGGTGCAGGGTGCACAGGTCCTTAGGTCTTCCAGGTGTTGCGCTAGCCTCGGGTGCAGGGTGGGGTGGCCTGTGACATGGATTTAGAGGTATAACTGACATGGATGAACCTGGCAGCTCTAGCAGTGTGTACCTCAAGGTCGCTCGGTAAGATGCATTTAAAATCTCAAAACTAACTGTTGTGCCAAGACCCTCTGTCCCGGAGAGACCACCAAGGAGCCGATTGTATGCAACAGCAGAAGAGCCTTTATTCAAGCTTAAGCCTGGGCGCCCGACATAAACTGACACAGCAGTTCAGTACGGGCACCCAGGGCATGTTTTCACTTACATTTTTATATCATTTTAGACAAAGAACCCCCTATTGATTGGGCAGTTAGACAAAGAGCTTCTATTGATTGGGTAGTTGTTCACGGGTCTTCCTGACCTTTACCATTATAGGCTTTAGGTTTTGTGGCTAACTAAGGATTGGTCATCGGCAGCTGCCCTTGCACAAGGGCCTACATTTAGCTATGTTTTCCTTAACTTCCCAGAATGTTACCATCAGCATTAGCCCACCCATAGAGTGTCATCTTAACCTTGATTAAGGGTCTGAGGCAAGGACATCCCATTTTCTCAGCAATTGCCTAGCCAGCAATGACCCGGTCAGATATTTTAGCAGACCAAATATTTCAGCAGTTCTTGCTTAACTGTTTAAATGCCACTTCATAACTTGTAATGGATTTTTGGAATGTAGCCATTTAGAGACCACATGCTTATCTTCTCTCATTAGTTGTATCTTAGTTAAGTATAAATAATCTCATGGGGTATTATGAAGTATACACAAGCCTAGCCACTCATCAAGATGGTGAGGAGTCATGGTTCCCTACCTAGTTTTCTGACTGATCCTACCAGGATTCTGTTAGGCCTCCGGTATGAGTCTGGGAATGGCATAGTAGACCCAAGAAGTGAAAAATCGAATTAGGAAAATGGGCCGGTTGTGGTGGTGCATGCCTATAATCCCAGTACTTGGGAGGCTGAGACAGGAGGATCACAGGTTCACGGCCAGCCTCAGCAACTTAGCAAGGTCCTCCACAACTTAGCGAGACCCTGTTTCAAAATAAAAAATAAAATAGCTCTGGGGGTGTAGCTCAGAGGAAGAATGCCCCTGGGTTCAATCCCCAGTACCACAAAAAGAAAAAAGAAAAAAATTAGAAAATGAAGTCCCTGTAGATTTTTTTTACATTTGACTCAAAGAAGAGTCCCTCTTCACAGATTGCAATAGATCAATCAAAGCTCTCACGTGTTCCTGGGCCAAGTTGAAAGTTTGGGGGAAAAGCCCTCCAGTAGCAGGAAGAGGTATTAGAAAGTCATGTTATGACTTTTTAACTCCACTAAAACACCCTGCTCATGGCTGTGCTGCTCTTGTGAGGGTTTTGCCCTTGGCTAGGGGGAGAAACAGAAGGAGAGAGAGAGGATATGAAGAAGACCTTATCTCCTTATCTTCAAGGTAAGGGGAAATCATTTTGGAAGGATATTGGCAAAGTAACAACTGGAAATTCGGGCCAACATATTACACAGTCATGAACTATATCAGGGACACTGCTGTAAGTTTAATTTCACAAGCTATTTCCTGTGTTCAATAAACTTAGTGCTTATTAAAGTATAGTATATGACCCCAGTGAATAGATTCTGCCTACTAGTCTCAAAACCAGGAATATTTTCTTCTTTTAATCTACTTTTTTGGTGCATTGTAATTACACATCACATTGAGGTTTCGTGTGATAGGAACATACGTGTACACAGCCCTGCGTGTTTCCCTCTGGGTGCCCCCCTGCTCCCTTTCCCTCCCCATTCATAATACTGGAATTGGTATTGATAGATTCACATGTGTACATAGGATTCTTTGAACTGTTGAACCTTCACCAAGCCTCCTTTCTCCTCTACCCAAAAACTAAGTATATTTTCTGCAACCTTTCATCACTGTGTTTTGTTTTTAAAAGGATATGTTTTGCTGGGTGTGGTGGCACACACTTGTAATCCCAGTACTTGGGAGGCTGATACAGGAGGATCGTAGGTTCAAAGCCAGCCTCAACAACTGAGTGAGGCTCTCAGCAACTTAGTGAGACCCTGTTTCCAAGTAAAAAATAAAATAAGGCTGGGGGTGTAGCTCCAAGTTAGAATGCCCCTGGGTTCAATCCCCAGTACCACACACACATACACACACACACACACACACACACACACACACAAAGAATATATTTTAAAGGGATTAAATTTCTAGATTTTGGTGCCTCATTAAATGAAAGTATCATCTTCATGTTCTTGCCAGCTTCTCTGAGTTGAAACTGCCTTTATCATTATTCAAATAGCCACCATAGCTGTGAGTAGAGAGTAGAAAGTACATTTTGGGAAGCACTTGATTCACTTTTATTTTGAGCTTTCTTGGTTCATTCTGCTTTCTCCCATCATGTAGCATGCCGCTACTGCCCAAAGAAGTAATAAGCTCTAGTTTAGTATCACCGTGTGTTCAGATGGACCATGTTTTGTGCAGGGATTCTTTTGTGAAGAATCAAGCAGAAAAGGCAGCGTCTCCTAAAGAAACAGCGATTCCAACTCCAAATTATCCAGGCAGTCCATCCATAGGAAAGACTTCTGCTCTCCAAACGGAAGGGGAAGCCACTCATGCTATCGAGAGTAACCACAGAGGATATAAAACTCAGAAGAAAGTGAACAACGCGTATGGGGAAGAGGCAAACCAAGAACTGTCTCTCCTGGGGGACCCTTGGGCAGAAGGATACCCCAAACAGAAGCACATCAAAGACCTGGAGAAGGACAACAAGACAAGGAGAGGGGAGAAGGAAGACACTGTGATCCAGAGCTGCTATCAGAGGCACACACAGGAAAGGAGCCTTGAAGACTCAAGAGCAGCTTATCTAGAAAGGAGGGGTACCTGGGAAAGGCCGAGCTACCCAGGGCTTCGGCTGGCCGAGAATGAGACCTCCTTAAAAACAAATTGGGAGCCTACTCTTAACCAAAGGTCAGTTTCTCAAAATGCAAATAGCAAGGAAAAAGAAAAGAAGACATCTGTAGTTACCCAGAACGCACAGATATGCGGCCAGGAGAGAGGCCTGCAGAGGCACGGGGCAGTCAAGGAGAGGCACAGGGAACCAGTCGTGCAGGCCCAAGAAGAAGAGAAGGAAGAAGATAAGGCCGCCCTGTCCATTCAGAGCAAATACTGGGGCTTCAAGCAAAGGCAGCAGTTAAGAAAGGACAGGATGCCTCCTTCGGCTAAGAATCAGAAGGTTCTTGCGACACCAGCAGAAGTAGCAAGAAACACTCACAATCTGTATTCCTGTCCCAGAAAACACGAGGAAACCCAGAATATCAAGATAAAGGACTGCAGAGACCCAAAGGCAGCTTCAGAAAAAGGAGCGCACGACCTGGAAATCTTTACAAAACAGGCAAGTAAATAAACTTATATCCTGCTATAAATATCTGGGAACTACCCAATAGTTGGATTAAACAAATCATCTATAGCTGGTATATTGTCTCATCTATATTTATGGGACCTTTTCAATACAGTGTTTCCAGGATTGAGCTATCAAAATAGCCATGAAGCCAGGCATGGTGGCACACTCCTGTAATCCCAGTACTTGGGAGGCTGAGACAAGAGGATTGCAGGTTTGATGATAGCCTCAGCAACATAGTGAGACTCTCAGCATCCTGGGGATACCCTGTTTCAAAACAAAAAAAGGGATGGGGTTGTAGCTCGGTGGTAGAATTCCCCTGAGTTCAATCCCCAGTACCACAAAATAAATAAATAGCCCTGAACTTTTAAACCAATTTATTTTGATAAAAATAGCATAAAATATGATAGGAAATTTATGTAGTAAGGACACTTAGAGATTGGTTTATATATTTTATAAAATGCTGGGATTGGATGGTGCAAAATTTCATGTGTCTGTGAGACCTTTTGTTATTGCTAAAAAATAAAATTTTAAGTTTTCTAAACACCCTAAAATTTATGCTTTTACACTACCTCAGTTTTTAGCTGAAAAGACATAATTAGGTGTCAGAATTAGATATATAGCCATAGTGAGTCATGTATTTGATAAAGCCAGTCATGGTGGCACATGCCTGTAATCCTAGGACTTGGGAGGCTGAGACAGGAGGATAACAGGTTCAAGGCCAGCCTCAGCAACTTAGCAAGGCTTTCAGCAATTTAGTGAGACCCTGTTCCAAAATAAAAAATAAAATAGGGCTGGGGGTGTAGCCCAGCAATAGAATGCCCTTGATTCTATCCCCAGTACCACAAAATGAAAAAATGGAGGGAGAAGGGAGGGAGGGAAAGAAATTTTCATGTCAATAAGCAGTCATGGATAATGAGGATCATAAAGAAAAAACACGATGAGAAATCCTCTCTTGGAGGTTATCTCATGCCACGGAGTCCGGTCTCAGCTGCTTCTGGAGGGAGCAGGAGAAGCAGTCAGTTTTAGGGCTCCTCTTGGTCCTACATGGACCTCTGACAAATTAGTACCATGGAGAAATCACATCCTATATATGTCCATTCCAGTTCCTCCTCTCTCTTTCTAGTATTTGACCTGAAGAAAATGACGTTGTGTATCAGTACTTTTATTTTATCCTGTGTAAAGTAAAAGATTTTAATATCCCTCTAAAATACATGAATTATTGGGCTAGTCAGTAGTACATAAAATAGTAAAAAGAAATATAATCAGGTAGTTCAAAGAAGGATTATCTAATACTCCTGAGTCCCTGAACTCTGCCCTCTGTCTCTGGTGGTGGCTGAGCCATGGGAAAACATAGTGGCTCCCTAGGTCCCCACCTTAGTGCTTCAGGTGTGGCCCAGACATGTCCCACCTCTGGCTGTCAGTGGAGATCTGCCACTGATTGATTTACCTAGCCCCTTCCCATGCTACTTTTTTAAGTGTCTGGAAGTGGTGAGTTTTACATACATGCAGTCTGCGCTTTCCTTGGTGCATAAATTTGCTTACTCCACAGATCAAATCAGGGATTAAAACCCAGACCTGGCCGGGCATGGTGGCGCACGCTTGTAATCCCAGTACTTGGGAGGCTGAGACTGGAGGATCGGGTTCACAGCCAGCCTCAGCTACTTAGTGAGGCCCTCTGCAACTTAGTGAGACCCTGTTTCAAAATAGAGAATAAAAAATAGGGCTGGGGGTGTAGCCTGGAGGTAGAATGCCCCTGGGTTCAATCCCCGGTATCACCAAAAATAAAAACTCAGACCTGGGGTGCCACTGAGACATAAAGGAGAGGTGGCATCACCAGGTCATCCACCAAGGGCTGGCTGATAACACCATGGGGTTCAGCACTCCACAGGGACAGAGCAGCAGAAAAGCAGGAGCCCACACTCGCCCTGGCAGGACAGCTGGGGTGCGGTGAGGCAGAGCAGAGAGGGTGTCTGGGAAGAGAGGAGCCCGAGATCGGGCTAGAAGACTGGAAAGGAAAGGAGGGGGCTTAGCGCAATGAAAGGCGCAGCGGGCTTCCTCCGAAGAGAAGCAGGAAGGCTGTCACAGCAGCGTGGTGGGGTTGGAGCCAGATCAGGGACTGGGAAGGGCTCCAACAGGGAGAAACGCTGCGCGGGAGCAGGACGTGTTTGGCTGTTTTTCATGAAAACCCAGCGATGGGAAAGTAGTGCAAAGAGGGAAGTCATGTTAGGTGAGGATCAGACAGTGGCGCAAGGGTCAGGGTGGGTCCTGGAGAATAGAGAACATTCTGTACCAGGGAATGTTAATAAGGAATGTATCAGACCCCAAGTACCTGTGGAGCTCCGGGAACTCTTTTCCTTGATTTTATCTGACACATGACTTTTTTTTTTTTAGATATCGAAGTTATCAGAAGAATATTTCATTCTGCAGAAAAAATTGAATGAAATGATTTTGTCACAGCAACTGAAGCCACTTTATCTGGGTGTCTATTCCCATAAGTCAGTTAAGAGACGGGTTTCTTCTCAGCAGTGCCTCTCAGGTAAAAATCAGTAGAGCTGGAACTTTCTAAAGGGAAAGGGAAAATGAGATACTTTATTTGCTTGTTAGTTTCCCACCTGTATTCTATAGAGATTTGAGATCGATATTGTTCTGTCTCTGGGGGAACCTTTATTCAATTCCATTTCTTCGAAGCAAATAACACATTTTTCCAGAATGTTCTACCCACCTCCTACCTTCTCTTTCTGTTTTCTTCTTTTTCTTTTTTACTCTTTTGTACACTTTAACTAGAACTTGGCTTATGACATCAGAAGGGAATAAGAAGTGGTGGTCTCAGGAGAATCACAGATTCATGGCCAGCCTCAGCAATTTAGCAAGGCCCCCTGAAACTTAGTGAGACCCTGTTTCAAAATGAAAAATAGGGCTGGGGGTATAGCTCAGAGGTAGAATGCCCCTGGGTTCAATCTCCAGTACCACAAGTATAGAGTGTGGATGGTGCAAATCTCTGTTCAGATGTATAAACCCAGATACACAAGAAATACCATTATTAAGTTCCTTCTCTGCCCCCACTGCCCCAAACTGAACTGGTGGGGAATTCAGTCTCAGTGGTCATCCTCTTCCACCCCAGGGCAATGCAAAGGCCCTAGGGGTCTTATACACCACTAAAGGATCAGATAGACCCTGTAGTCACCAATTGCTTGCCCTTGGAGTTACTGTTGGGACACCCATTGTCCCAGCTGGCCTCCACGGCCCCTTGAAATGGTAAGGCCATGCTGCTCCCATAACCTGCAAGTAGCACCTGGGAACTGGAGGTTCTAGAGTCTCACCATGGCCACCTGTGCTGGGGTGGCCACCTCTCTGGATCCAGCTGACCTCAGGGAGGATCTGCACTGGTTTTCCCTTGCTTCCCCTGAGGCTGTCCACTCACTCTGCAGATAACTGACACCATCATTGCAATGCCTGTGACCCTTAGCAAAGACAGGAAGAGCAGGTGGCCTCCTGCCCCTTCTGATTTCTTCCTTGCAAAAATCTCCGGCGCAAGAGACTACTAAGACGAGCTTGGCTCCTCATCTGGCGTGGGAGAAAGGGAAAATATTTTCATGGTTCTATCAGTCACCCATATTGTTTTCAAGTCATGAATTGTAGGGAAGCTTTAAAAAAAAAGGCATGCACAAAGCGTCTCTTGTCTCTCCTCTCTCTCTCTCTCTTTCTCTTTCTCTCTCTCTCTCTCTCACTCTTTCTCATGCTGGGGATTGAACCCAGGGACATTCTACCTCTGAGCTACACTTCCAACCTTTTTTTTGGAAACAGGTTCTCACTAAGTTGCTGAGGGTCTGGCTAAGTAACTGAGGCTGGCCTCGAACCTGTGATCCTCCTATCTCAGCCTCCTGAGTACTGGGATTACAGGCATGCACCACCACACCTGGCCACAAAGCACTCTAGGCTCTGGCCACAGCCTCTTGCTGTAAAAAATAGAGATTTGCAAATCAGAGCCCAGAAGCCCCTGAGGTCCACTGCTGCCAGCGGCCTGTGCCTGAGGCAGGGCAAGCCGAGGGGGCACCAGCAACAGGCCCTCTTGGTGCATGTGTGGCTGTACTGGTGGACATGTGCAGTGAGGCACAGGTGTGGGGGTATCAGGGAGGCAGGCAGGACTCCAATAGACCAGCGCATCCCAGTCCACGCTGGAAAAGGGAAGTGGAGGTGGAAGTGCAGGGCAGCCTCCATCAGTAGAGGCTGCTGAGGGGAGGCCTGGCTTTCACTCTTGAACTTCTCAGGGACTTTGGATAGGCCTAGAAAAGCAGAATTTTACTGCAAAATCAAACCCATTGTTTTTTATGGACTTAAGGAGAATACTAGCAATCAGCCCTTAGCTTCCATGGAGAGGACTGTAACTGAGAAACATTTCTTTAACCCTTCGGGTCCAGAGACAGAATCTTTTTGTTCCATGCACATGTGGAGAGTTTGTTTTCTACTGCACTTGTTAAAGGCTAAATTGATAAACATCTAATTGTCACATGTGTCCAAGAGTAGCATAGAAAGTGCCTAAGAGAGGACCTGAAGTGGCCAGAAGGTGCACAGGGGCCTGGGTAGACCTGACAACCCAAAACCTAGGAAGAAGGGAGGGTGTTGGGAGAGGCCAGGGGCCAGAGACAGACCTAACCCGACACTCAGCAGATGTTAGTCAGCAGCCAAAAATGGCTACAGAGCAGGCGTCTGCACCTCATTAGTGTCATGAAGCTGCTGAAGTCCCCGCCCCACCCCCAGTGTAGCCGTGGCCTGAGCAGAGAAAAGGGAAGGTCAGAAACCCAAGGTGACGAAGTTTCCTCAGATGCTAAGACAATAGGAAGCAACTGAGCTGAACTAGGATTTGTTCAAAATAATGCTGCAAAGTAGAAATGAGCCCTAAGAAGTAGAAGTTAAGTCTAGTTCTAGTTAAATTAAATTATATTTTTGTGCATCTGAACTGAAGTGGCAAAAACAACTGCATTTTTTCAAAGATCATGCTGAGCTGAGTGTGGTGGCACTTGTCCATAATCCTGGTACGTGGGAGGCTGAAACAGGAGGATCAAAGGTTTGAGACCAGCCCCCACAATTTAGGGAGAATCTCAGAAACCTAGGAAGACCCTCTTTCAAAAAGAAGTAAAAAGAGCTGGGGGTATAGCTCAGAGGTAGAACACCCCTGGGTTCAATCCCCAACTCTACAAAAAAAAAAAAAAAAGGATCATGCTGACTGCATTACATGAATAGAATTTGATGGTGTGAAGGGAGAAAATAGTTTCAAGCTATAATTAGTCAGTAGATTATAAAAGACTTGATGGTTGTTTGTGAGACATGTATTTTAAATGTGTTTAGGGCAAGTCAAGGTTTCTAACATGATCGGCTGGGCATACCTGAGATGGGAAGATTAGGTGAAGAACAGGAGTGTGGGTGGGTTCAGGATATGTTAAGTAGGAGGAGCCTTTGATGAATTTAGATAATCTTCCAGGCCGGCCAGTGCACACTTATGTGGTAACTGAAGCCAAGGAATGGATGGGATTGTGCAGGAAATGCTACAGAGAGATGATAAAAGAGGAACGGGGAGAGGAAGGGAGCTTAGCACAGAGCTCAGACATGGATCAGCAAAGAAGAACAGCCAAAGGTGGAGGATGACCAAGGAGACTAGAGCCTCAGGAACTGAGGGAAATGGGGTTTTAAGAGGATATTGGGCAGAATAATGCCGAGAGAGCAAGTGAGAAAAGAACTTTACAATATCCATGGAATTTTCTACTCATTAACAGTTACATACAGAATTCCCCAGATGTTATTTAAATATTAGAGCAGACATAGAGGTAAAAGGAAGATGAAGATAATCATTGAAATACTTTGGGGGAGATTTATCTATCTATATTCATATATTTTAATGATCTCTGTTTATTTCAAAAAATATCTTTAATAGCTGATGAATATCCATTGTAGTCTATAGTTCAAAGAACTTAAACCAAGGTCTGAAGTTGGGTTAGATATTACTTGGTCAATATTTAACCCTTGCAGTGGACCTAGGTTTATTATTGTACATTTGGTTATATAGTTTCACCTCAGGGTAGGCAAACTCCATCCTAAATTTTAGCTTTTCTAATTTTCTTTAGGACAGCCTGTGTTTGCCATGTCCTGACCACATTTAAACCAAGAGTTGCTATGACCCATTCCCTCTTCCTCCGGCTCTAGTGTTTTTCCACAGTCATCTTTACATACCTAGCAGGCATCATAAACTTCCAAAAGGTGTCAGTACCATAATCTGCATTTACTTATTCTCAAAGCTGGTCCATGTAGTTTTGTCTTCCCCGAGTACTATGGACTCATTTTGTCATTGCATGGTAGACATTTAATAACTGCCTGCTCATTGACTGGAAAGCTGCTTAATTTCCTGCAAACTCTATAGTGGAATGAAGTGTGGTAGTGTAGTGCCAGTGGTAAAACAAAGAATGTAATGGTACATTCTTTTTTTGTGTATGTGGTACTGGGGATTGAACCCAAGGGCATTCTACCTCTGAGCTACACCCCCAACCCTATTTTATTTTTTATTTTGAAACGGGGTCTTACTAAGTTGCAGAAGACCTCACTACGTTTCTGAGGCTGGCCTTGAACCTGAAATTCTCCTGTCTCAGCCTCCTAAGTACTGGGATTACAGGCATGTGCCACCATGCCTGGCTGTAATATTATATTCTTTAAGGGCTTGTTCATTTTCATGTGTTGTCTGCTTCCAAACTCCTTTGGTCAGGAAAGAAGGTCTTATATAGATGCCCAGTCTCCTTAATTAATCAGAATTGCTAACCAGGAAATTTGGAACCACACAGTGCACCTGGCTGCTTTCACCTCAGAGCAAGGATGCAGGTAGATGCCAATGTGTCAGCACAGGTTCAACGGGCCACTTCAGCATCTTAATTATAGGGGGGAAATGTAGCCTTGCTCTCTGTAGACAACTGCATTTTTCAAAGATTATTCTGACTGCATTGCATGAATAGAATTTGATGGTATGAGCTGGGTGTGGTGACACATGCTTGTAATCCCAGTACTTCGGAGGCTAAGACAGGAGGATCGCAGATTGGAGGACGGCCTCAGCAAATAGTGAGACTCTCATCAACCTAGTGAGACCCTGTTTCAAATTAATGTAGCTGGGAAGTAGAATGCCCTTGGGTTCAATCCCCAGTACCAAAAAAAAAAAAAAAAAAGAATTTGATGGGATGGAGGGAAACGTGGAAGGGTTGTAGAAGGGTATTGTCCTTTGTGGCAAACCATACCGCCTCAGGGAATATTTCATTTTGGAAACCCAAATCAAGCCCACTTATAAATAATTTTGTCTTTAAAATAGCTTTCAAGACACCCAAACTTAATTATCTCACCTCTCAAAACTCTGAGGGCATCTTCAATAATTGCTGCACTCAACTCCGTTTATAACATCTGGATTAGAATAACACATCATGGCTAGGATCAACACTTTAGAAAAGTTGAAGTGTTATTTTGTCAGTTGCACTTTAACAAGGAGGAACTCAAATGAAAACTTGATTCTGTTCACTTACTTTGACAAGTGTAAAAGTGAAACTGTGCCTTTATATACATTTTTAATTTCCCCAATAAACTTTTCCTTAATAATCCCAAGCATATGGGCATTTTAATAAAAAAAGAACTCAATAAGCCAGTAAGCCTTGATTGGATTATGTAAAATGACTTGGAAAAGCTTCTTACTTATTCCCACAAAAAAGCCCTAGAAAACATGGATAATACACGAGGATTAATTATATTTTTCAAATGAATTTAACAGACTGTAAACTTATTTTATAAGAGGCTGTTTCTGTGACATATATTTTTTCAATGTGTGTAAAGTGTCAAGTAAAATTCTTTTCAAATGAAATCTCAGGGACTGAGAATTATAAGTTTAAAAATAAAATAAGCTAAGCTGGGCATGGTGGTGCAAGCTTGTAATCCAAGTACTTGGGAGGCTGAGACAGGAGGATCACAGGTTCGAGGACAGCCTCAACAACGTAGCAAGACTCTCAGCAACCTAGTGAGACCCTGTTTCAAACTAAAAAATAAAATAGGGCTGGGGATGTGGCTCAGAGGTAGAATTCCCCTGGGTGCAATCCCCAGTACCAAAAATAAATAAATAAATAAATAAATAAATAATAAAATAAGCTAGCCATGCATGGTGGTGCATGATTTTAATCCCGGTACCTGGGAGGCTAAGTCAGGAGGAGTGCAGGTTAGAGGCCAGCCTCAGCAACTTAGGAAGGCCTTTGGCAACTTAGTAAGACCCTGTTTCAAAATAAAAAATAAAATAGGGCTGAGGGTGTAGCTTAGAGGCAGAACACCCATGGGTTCCATTCCCAATACCACAAAAAAATTAAAAATAGCCGGGCGTGGTGGCGCACACTTGTAATCCCAGTACTTTGGGAGGCGGAGACCGGAGGATCCAGGTTCACGGCCAGCCTCAGCGCGCATGCGCGTGTGCGCACAATCGATCGATCTCTCTCCTCTCTCTCTCTCTCTACCTAGTGAGGCCCTCCGCAACTTCGTGAGACCCAGTTTCAAAAATAAAGCATAAAAAAATAGGGCCGGGGGTGTAGCGCGGAGGTAGAACGACCCCTGCGTTCAATCCCCAGTACCGCAAAAAAAAAAAAAATTAAAAATAAAATAAGGCAAATATATGAACTACTCATTTTATCTATTACTTGGAAATAATTATTATAAATTGAAACTGATTAGGAGCTAACTGCACCTGCTTTTTTATTGAAAGAAATATAGTATGATATATAAAAAATTTCCCCTCATCAAGAAGAATACAGTATGAGACATAGATCGATAGATGATAGATAGATAGATGATAGATAGATAGATAGATGATAGATAGATAAGGTAGATAGATAGATAGATGATAGGTAGATAGATGATAGATAGATTGATAGATAGATGATAGATAAGATAGATAGATAGATGATAGATAGATGATAAATAGATAGATAATAGATAGATAGATGATAAATAGACAGACAGACATTTAGATATATATAAAACCAGAGCACGGCCGTTCACTCACAGACCCTAACAAGTGCTGTCTTATTCCTAACTACCAGTGGCCTCACCTGTGTGGCATTATTTCTCCCTGCAGAGTGTTTTGGGATGTTTTCCGTCTTAATTATGGTACACCTGGCAATTTGTTTTGGCCATTGCAGAGGGAAAAAAAGATTGATTATAGTACAGATAAACCCTGGGAACACAGAAGTGCGTTCTCTTTCTCCTTTTACAAACAAGCTGTGGCCGCACGCAGGCTGTAATATTGTGCTGCGTGGCAAGTCCACAAATGAGAATGCCGTGAAGCGTCCGCACGCGTCATTCACACAGTGGCATCTGTAAGTTCAAGACCAAGTCGGAGCGGCCCCTCACCACATGCAAACGCAGCTGAGCTGCTGAAAATGCTGGTATGTGGCTCTCGGAGGAAATGTCAAGAGAAAAATAGCACTTTTCTATTTACTTTGAAAATTTTATGTTATCCAGTAACCTTGATGTTTTCTGTTATGGTGCGGATTTGATCCAGTTTATATTTTGGGTGTCCCTATCATTTATCATTGTAATGCTGGCACCTGGAAACGTGTTCTGCAAAGTGTATGAGAATCATCCCTACATGTATCAATAAACTCCACATGGGAATACCAGGCACTTCAAATAATGTTGAGCTATATATTTTCATGGAACCTCTTTTCATGAAGAGTCAAAAGTCAAGAGATTTCAGAAATTAGGCTTTTTCCTGCACCAACGTACCTCAGGTGAACACTTACCTTCCTACGTTTATTTGCTGCTTCTCTTTCTGCTTAAGTAGCAATCCCAATTCCCCAAAATGTCGCAACCTGAAGCCCCGTCCAGCAGGACCCGGAGAAGAACCACGCAAGTCACAGTTCTGAGGTGCTTCTTCTTCTTCGCTTCAGCTTTATTTTTTCTCTCTCAGCTTCCTCTCTCTCAGCTTCCTCCTTTATTTTCCCTCCTTATTAACATCTGCACCAGTTGCCGTTCCCCGTACGGGCCACCACTTGACGCAGTCCTGGAGTTCTGACCAGCAGAGTCCAGGAAAGACGACACACAGACACTTCAGTACAGATGGTGCAGCTTCCTCTTTATTATCCTCTCTCTCAGCTTCCTCTTTATTCTCCTCTCTCAGCTTCCTCTTTATTCTCCTCTCTCTCAGCTTCCTCTTTATTATCCTCTCTCTCAGCTTCCTCTCTCTCTAACATCGGCATCCCGCTTATATTATGTATGAGCAACCCCTCCCCAATCACGCCAGAAGCAATCCTCCAATCACACCTCTCTCACGCCACATACACGCAGGCCAGGCCTCCTCTCATAGGTTCTCCAGCAGCAAGCACGCAATGAGCAAGCACCAAACGCGTGCGCTTCCCAACTGCGCATGTGCTAGGTCTGGTAAACAAGCGCGGGTCACGAGACTTGGCAGCCCGCCACGGCGCCATCTTGGCTGGCTCGACCGAGCCCAGCTTCCCACACCAAAATTCTCTTTATAAAATGTTTTTCAGTGATCAAAAAGTTGTTTTATTCATAACTTTACAATTCAGTCAAAATCATTTATTTTTGTATTAGAATTTTATTAAATACTAATTATATAAATGCAGTTTGTTTTATATATGTTAATACTCTATATAATGTATGGATTTCTGACATGTTAACTGAATTAATTCAGACAAAATACTTAAACTAGGAGAGCCTTACGTGGAAATGGCTTAATTTTTTATACCCAAATTATTTCTCCTCATCCCGTAAGTTTTGTCTCACCTAGCCTACAGAGGACATGAAATAAACATGAAAGCAGGAAAGCAATGGACAGGAGGCTTCCTCCAAACTTCCCATTAAATCTGATAAAAATACACACGCACACACACACACATGTCAACAGCATTGGAAACAGTTGTTTCTTTACATATTTTGATGCCATATTTATTAGCTACACATGATCAATTCAAAGGAAAATTGCATGGTGTATTTAAAATAATAATATAAAGTCAGGAGTACTTTAATCCCAGTACTTGGGAGTTTGAGACAGGAGGACCGCAGGTTCAAGGCCAGCCTCAGCAACTTAGCAAGGCCCTCAGCAACTTAATGAGACCCTGTTTCAAACAAAAAATAAAATAGGGCTGGGGGTATAGCTCAGAGGTGGAATTCCTCTGGGTCCAATCCCCAGTTCCTAAATAAATAAACAAACAAATAATAGACTATAAGGTAAATTCATATGCAGTGTATTTATAATTTCATGTAACTAGAGAAAATGCCTTCTTTTGAAGTACCTAGTATATTATTAGAAATTGTCCTTATAATTAGACATACAGGGCTGGTGCATCAACTCCCCAAATCAGAATTGAACCAGGTTGCTTTTCTGATCACAATGCAACTAAGAAATGAAAAAACAAATCTGTAAATTACAAATCAATAGCATAATTCAAAGTAAAGAAATGAGAGTTATAAATTATTTTAAAATAAAGGAATAGTCACATATAAAATCTATGAATGGGAAGTAGCCAGATCTATACTGAGAGGAAAATTCAAATCATTAAATATTTTCATTATTAATTGAGAGAAAAGAAATGAAGAAAAGGATGTAAAATAAGAAATTGTTTTAAAGAAAGGAAAAATAAATGTTCTACCTCAAGAAAAATTGGAAAGAAAATAATGGTAAGACAAAAATACAGTCATCTAAATGAAGCTAAGTTTTTTAAGTAAAAATTAGTGTCCCTGCTAATTATTTTTAAAGAATCTACAAAAAATTAGAAATTAGAATAAGATTATAACAACTAGAGTTGAGAATAATGGAATATGCTACAAGTGCAGTCATTTTCACAAAAGAAATATGAGGACAGAATATAAAGTTCAAAGAAGAAACAGTAAATATGACAATAGTCTGTCAAAGAATTACCTCCAGAAATTACCTCCAGAAATGTTTCCAAGAATTTACAGTGTTTAGGCAATGAGTTCAAGTATTCATAGAACAGATAATTCCCATACTATGTGATCTGCTTGAAGAAAAAAGAGAGAGAGAAATGTAGAAAGTTACCTATTTTATGAAGTGCATACATCTTAGAACAAAAGTCTCATAAACTACATTTTTTAAAAAAGCTGGATCAATCCCAGTTATAGATTTAGAGATAAAATTCCTAAGTATAGTAGTAGGTAGTAGAATGCAGTGGTACATTAAAAGACTGTCCAAATAATACATATCAATGTAACATTATACCAAAAGGCTGAAAGAGAAAAGTCATCATGATAAATGCTGAAGCTGCTTTCAATAAAATCCTGTACTGATAAAATGCAGGACTCTTACTAAAGTAGAAATAGAAGAATATTCTTTAGCAAGATGAAGGGTGAGTGTATTTGCTAAATCAAACAGCAACATCATAATTAACTGTAAAACATTGGAAGCAGTTCCATTTAAACAAAGGATTAATATGAAGATGTTAAGCCAGGCTTGGTGGCACACACCTGTAATCTCAGTATGGGGAGGCTGAGACAGAGGATCTCAGGTTTGAGGCCAGCCTCAACAACTTAGCCAGGCCCTTGACAACATAGTGAGACCTCGTTTCTTTTTTATATACTTTTATTGGTGCATTGCAGTCTTATATGATAATGTAGTTCAGAGTGATAGTGACATACACGCACACAGCACTTGGTGGGCTTTCCCCCGGCCCCCTCCCCATTCCCCTCTTCCCCCACAGGATATTGAGGTTGGCATTGGTATTCTCACATATGTACATAATGTCAATGGAAGTGGTTCCTTCATTGATCCTCCTTCTCCTCCCCCTTCCCCTAGACCACCTCCCTGGCTCCACTGAGGTTTCTCCTCCATTATCTGGCATCCCTCTGGTATCCCAGTTACTCCCTAGCTCTGTATATGAGAGAAAACATATGACCCTTCTTTTTCTGTGACTGGTGAATCTTACTTAGCATAATGTTCTCCAGGTCCATCCATTTTCCTGCAAATGACATAATTTTGTTCTTCTTGATTGCTGAGTAAAATTCCATTGTGTGTATATCCCATAATTTTGTAATTTATTCATCTGTTGATGGACACCTACATTGGTTCCATAATTTGTCTATTATGAATTGTGATGTTATAAACATGGACACACATATATTACTATAAAATTCTGATTTCAGTCCCTTTGAAAAGATACTCAGGAGGGGTATAGCTGAATCATATGGTGGATCCATTCCCAATTTTCTGAGAAATCTCCACACTGATCTCCATAGCACCTGCACTAATTTTCACTCCCACCAACAATGTAGAAGAGTTCCAATTTCCCCCACATTCTCACCAGCATTTATTGCTGTTTGGCTTCTTGATGATTGCCATTCTGATTGGCATTAGATGGAATCTCAGTGTAGTTTTGATTTGCATCTCCCTGATTGCTAATTATGTTTTACATTTTTTCATGTATTTATTGACCATTTGTATCTCTTCTTTTGTGAAGTGTCTATTTAGTTCAGTTGCCCATTTCTTGAGTGGGCTATTTGTTTTTTTAGTGTTAAGTCTTTTAAATACTTTGTATATTCTAGATATTAGTCCTCTATCAGAGGGATAACTGCCAAAGTTTTTCTCTCATTCTGTAGGCTCTCTCTTTAGACTCTTGATGGTTTCCTTTGATGAGCAGAAACTTTTTAGTTTAATCAAAATAAAGAATAAAATAGTAGCTCAGAAATAGAATGCCCGTGGGTCAATCACTAGTACCACAAAAAAAAAGGATAAAGATGTTAAAAACAACAATTTTTCATGTCATTTGAGAAGTTTCTAGTTAATACAATAAGACAGCAAAGAGGAGCTTGTAAGAAGCATAATTATCAAAAAAAATTATAGAAGTATTACTAGACAATGTAAAATTTATCTTAAAAATGTGAAGGATAAACCAAAGTAATGATTTGTACTAGCAATAGGATTCCATAAAGCTATACATATATACATATAGATATTCTTTCCCCCAATTTTTTTTGTGTGTGTGTGTGGTATCAGGAATTGAACCCAGAGGCATTCTATCTCTGAGCTACCCCAGCCCTATATTTTATTCTTTATTTTGAAACAGGGTCTCACTAAATTGCGAAGGGTCTCTCTCACTAAGTAGCTGAGGCTGGCTGCAAACCTGCAATACTCCTGTCTCAGCCTCCCAAGTACTGGGATTACAAGTGTGCGCCATCACACCCGACTTCCCCAAAAACTTTTATTTGAAAAAGAACCCATTGGAAGTAATAGCAAAGCTTTGTAGTAAAGCTTGCAAGTAAACCACTAAGAGAGAAAAAAAGAAAGGTGCACTACAGAATGATACATAGTGTTTCTAGATCAGAAGATAAGGTATTGTAAACATGACCATTCTAAAACTAATTTCTAGTTTTAAAAAATGCATTCAAAATCTCTGTGAGATTTTCTTTGGAATTTAATAAATTTCCCTAAAGATCATTTGCACATTTTAGGGCAAAAAATAATTGTAAATAAGGACTTTCCCTATTAGATTAGTAAAATGAGTTAAATAATGCTATAGTAATTAAAAACATATGCCTCCATTATAAAATCACAGATTAGTGGAGCAGAGTAGGGCTGGAATTGACCTGTGTATTTACAAAAACCTGTCACAAAAAGATACATCACAATCTCATAAGAAACAGATGGATAATGTTTAAAATTTTCTTCGATCTGCAGGGTGTGGTGGCGCAGGTCTGTAATCCCAGTACTCAGTACTTGGGAGGCTGAGACTGGAAGATTGCAGGTTTGAGGACAACCTCAGCAAGTAATGAGATTCTCATCAACCTAGTGAGACCCTGTTTCAAAACTAAAAATAAAAATAAGACTGGGGGTGTAGTTCAGAGGTAGAAGGCCCCTGGGTTCAATCCCTAGTACTACACACACAAAAAAAAAATTTTTCTCCTATTTGGGGAGTAAATAAGATTACCTTATACTGAATACCCAAATATTTTTCAGATGCATTAACCATTTAAAGATAAGAAATAAACCAAAAGAAACCAAGTCTATGAACTGAATAGTTCACAATCTCTGCTTAGAAAAAGACAAAGCTTAAGAAGTAATAAGGAATTATAAGAAAAATGGTGAAAGATTGAGACTACACAAGCATCAAAATCTTCTAGATATTAAAAAGCATCATTTAAAGATCTAAAGACAAGCTGGGCATGGTGGCGCATGCTTGTAATCCCAGTACCTGGGAGGCTGAGATAGGAGGATCAGGGTTCGCGGCCAGCCTCAGCTACTTAGTGAGGCCCTCTGCAACTTAGTGAGAACCTGTTTCAAATTAAAGAGTAAAAAATAGGGCCGGGGGTGTAGCTTGGAGGTAGAATGCCCCTGGGTTCAATCCCCAGTACTGCAAAAAAAAAAAAAAAGATCTACCTAGATGTCCATCAACAAATGAATGGATTACAAAATTATGGGAAATACACACAATGGAATTCTACTCAGCAATAAAGAAGAACAAAATAACAGCATTTGCAAGAAAATGGAAAGATCTGGAGAACATTGTGTTAAGTGAGATTAGTCAATCACAAAAAAAGAAGGGACATATGTTTTCATTAATATGTGCAACCTAGGGAGTAGTGGGGACACAAAAGGGACTTTAATGACAACGGAGAACCCTCAGTGGTACAGGGGAAGGGTTGTGTACAGGGAAGGGGAAGGGCAAGAAAGAAATGAATCTGTGGAATTACTATCATAAATAATGTGTACATATGAGATTATACCAACATCATTCTCAGTGCTACATGTGGGGGGGGAGGCAGGGGGTGTGACACCAAGAGCTGTGTGCATGTATGTTAACACCAAACTGATACTCATTGTGATGTGAGACTACAATGCACCAATAAAAACATATTAAAGAAAAAATTAAAAAAAAGATCTAAAGACAGACCGGTTAAAATATTTACAACAATATGTACCCAAGCTTAACTTGTGTAACAGAAAAAGAGCTCTTATAGATATTAGGAAAATCATTAATACTCTTAATATAAAAATGGGCATAAAACATAATTTGTTTACAAAGAAATGCAAATCACAAATAAGCATATTTATGAGCACTCTAGAAATAAAGAAATACAAATTAAAACAATTCAGTAATTTTTCTTACTTACTAAAATGGCAAGTATTAAAAGGAGATTTTAACAGTGATGAGATGGTGTACTAACTCAATTACCCAAACATAATGGTAAGACTATAAGAGTCAACATCTTGTAAGAGTCCACATCTTGAAAAGTAATTTGGCAATATGAAAAAATTAAAAAATACTGAAATAGAGACCCACTTATGAGAACATAGCCTAAGGAAATGAGCTGGAGAAGAAAAAATTATGTACATGGCAAGAAAAAAATTGGACAAGATTAATAAGTAATGATACATTCATAGATGGAATATTAACAGTCCTTAAAATTCATTTTTCAAAGAATAACCTCAGCAAGTCACTACTAATCTAACGACAGAATAAAATATTGCAGGGTGGGAACAGGCGAGCTTCATCTTTACGCGGGAGGTGGTTCATTAAAAGAGCCCCAGAGGCCGGGCGTGGTGGCGCACGCTTGTAATCCCAGTACTTTGGGAGGCGGAGACTCCCTCTCTCTCTATCTCTCTCTCTCTCTCTCTCTCTCTCTCTCTCTCTCTCTCCCTGTCTCTCTCTACCTAGTGCGGCCCTCCACAACTTCATGAGACCCGGTTTCAAAATAAAGCATAAAAAAAAATAGGGCCGGGGGTGTAGCACGGAGGTAGAACGCCCCTGGGTTCTATCCCAGGTACCGCAAAAAAAAAAAAAAGAGCCCCAGAGAGGCTGCGCCACAGGCCGAGTGGGAACCAAGCGTACACTCCCCAGCCCACTGGACAGTCTCTACCCTTGGTTGACCTCGTGTCCATATCAAAGTAAGAATTGATTAGTTAATTTAAACCTGGCACAAAGCTCCTGCAGCCCTGTGTGTGGTAGGACTAGCATGTTGTCTCCAGGAAAGTCATTTTTGCTGGGCATGGTGGTGCACACCTGTAATCCCAGTACTTGGGAGGCTTAAACAGGAGGATTGCAGGTTCGAGGCCAGTCTCAGCAACTTAGCATGACTCTTGGCAACTGAGCAAGACTCTCAGCAACCTAGGGAGACCCTGTTTCAAAACAAAAAAATGAAAAGGGCCGAGGATGTAGCTTAAAGGTAGAATGCCCCTGGTTTCAAGCCCCATTATTAAAATAAACATTCATGATATGTCATCTTTGCTGCCAGGCTATCTCAAGCCACTTAAAGCTTGCTGGATAGCTCTTACTGCAGCTCCTGGTTGGACATGTTCTACTGAGTATTATTAATACTGGTATATTTCACCTTGCTGTGATAGGAACCCTAAACTCTTATCTATGTGCTATAAAGTATGAGCAGAGAGCAAGAATTAGAGATTGTCCTTCTATTCTTTGTTTCTAAAAGACCAATCTAAGAAAATTATTGTGGACAGTCAATAAATAATTTAACAGTTGGCTCTTTAGGAATGAAAGAAGAGTGTAGTGATACGTGTATACCCGTGTTTATAGAGCACAATTCACAGTAGCCAAGTCATGGTGTCCATAGTGTCAATCAAGGTGTCCATCAACAGATGAATGGATAAAAAATGTATAGACACACAGTGGAAGTCTACTCAGCCATGAAGAACAAAAGTATGCCCTTTGCAGGACAATGGATGGGACTAGAGAACATGCTAAGTGAGGTCAGCCAGCTTCATAAAGTCAGGGGTTCTATGTTTTCTCTCACATATGGAAGGTAGAGAGAAGATAGGAAACAAAAAGGATTTCAGGTAAAAGAGGGCAGAAACCAGTAGAACAGTGGAAGGCGAGAGCGGGAAGGAGGTAAACGAGGTGGGGTGGTAAGGAAGGAAAAAAAGGAGCCTTGATGAAATAAACAGATCAAATAATATTATGTTCCTATATGAAGGTATCACTACCAACCTCAGTAAGATGTACTGGGAGGGAGGGGCAGGGTGGGATCTGGAGGGAAACACCAAGTGCTGTGTGCATGTGTAAATGCATCACTCTGAATCTCACGCTGATGTATAATTACAATGCACTAATAAAAGTATTTTTAAAAGACTATCTATGGGCAAATAGTAGACACCTTAGATTTAGTACAGCCTATGAAATCTAACAGCTATGTTTTTATGCTGTGTTTTGCATAAGTACATCACATTGCAAAAATTAAGTATGCCACATCACAAAAAAATAACAGTTGGCTCTTTAGAAAAAGTAACATACGTTTTATCTCAAGCTATATATCCAAATATTTCTTCAGATAAATTAAGATCCACATTAGTTTGAAAAAGAGCCAAGATTCAATTAGGAACCTTAAATGCCACCCTGAGTTTCCCTTTTTCTCCAGGCAAGTAAAAATGTGTTTTTGTTGTCTGATTATATCCATGGAGCCATAGATGGTCAGACACAGATGTGCTCACAGTGCTCAGCATGACAGCTCACTGCCCCCAACAAAGAGGGCGTTCCCAAGACAACATCCGCATCATCCTGTGAGTCCCCGTGTGCTTCCGCTATGGTGCCCTCTTCTGATGACTGTGCACGTATATGGAAGCTGGCTGGGGGGCAAGAGTGTGGTCTAAGCGCAGGTCTGACTAGCTTTTGAGGACTCTAATGCCTGACCTCAACCCAATGGAGGTGACAGACGTAGATGGCAGATATGTAGTGATCGTCTCCAAGAGACAAGTGACCCTGCAGAGGGTGTGCCTATTGTTCTCACCCTGTAGACAGGTCTTCTTTCTCCTCCTCTTCCTCCTGTGACAACACTAAAAGAGTCATGAGGGGAAGCTGGGGAAGGGGGTGATTAAAAAACTAAAAGCTCCATTCTCAAGGTTCTGGGTACTCAAATCAGCCAGGCATGGTGGCACACACATGTAATCCCAGTACTTGGGTAGCTGAGACAGGAGGATTGTAGGTTCAAGACCAGCCTCAGCAACATAGTGAGACTCTCAGCAACCTATTGAGACCTTGTTTCAAAATAAAAACTAAAATCAGGCCTGGGTGTAGCTCAGAAGTAGAATGCTGCTGGGTTCAATCCCCAGAACCACCACCACCAAAAAAAAAAAAAAACCCCAAATCAGAAAGTAGCAAAAAGCCAAAATTTCATGAATAAACTGACCCGGGTATCCCCTTGGTAGAAAAAGAAGAGCCGAAGAAATGCGCTGAGCAGTTCAGAGTCTCAGAGTCGAGGTGGGAGCTGGTAGCTGCCTACTGAGAAAGAGAGATCCTAAGTCAGATCCACCAAACAGAAGAGCATCCTCTAAGTGCCAAGGACCCCCAGAACAGAACACACACACCCTACCCTTCACCCTTCACCTCGGGTCAACTCAAGAGAACACAGAAACCTCGCAGGCCAGGTGAGAGGTGGTCAGGGCAACCTTGAGCACTGCACCAATCTGATCTCCAGGAGCAAAAGGAGGGGGCCAGCAAGGCAGGAGGAGCTCTTTGGAGCTGAAGTGTCCGCAGCAAGCTCGGAACCTGTACGTCTAAGTGCTAGCCTGGCTGAAGGGCAGATGAGGCGAACAGGAAACAGCAGCTTATGGAAGGCAGTTTGCAGCCCTGACTGGGCAAGTCGGCCCTTAACTACAGGAATGCAATTCCTCCCTCCAAAGATCTCCTGCAGGTCACCCTGCTGCTTGAAGGTCACAGTCAGGAGGAAACGGAAATTTACAAAAACTAAAAACTTGACTTTGTAAAGAAAAACCCACAGGAACATAAGAGTTTTTCTGTTCTGCTAACATCTGATTTAGACATGTGACACTTATGCAAATTATACTCTGCATGTATACTTAAGTAAAATAGTGCAATTATCATTAAAATGGGAATAATACTGAAATTTAATTTTCTAAAGCAAATGTTGGCAATGAGTTTTAAATCTCTCTCCTATCTTCTGAATGCAAAATGTTGAGATGTTTATCAATTCATTATCCAAAAATGTGCATTTTCAATTTAAACATTTCAGGAAATTATTACCAGAACTACAATATAAATATACATCTTACCTTCTGGCTATAACCTTTGCAAAGCTAATATTTATCATGCATGTCACACAAAATAGCCACAAACCCAATTTTGCTGGTGCCAACATTGATATGCTGCTGATAATTTGTGATTATAAATGTTTATGTCACTTTTGTAATTAAGGGATTAGAATGATAGTAGATGGGATTTGTACTCCCCCAAAGGAACAATGTTTCAGAGAGTCATTAGAGGGCAAAATAAACTTATGCCTCACTGAAATATTTGTAAGCTGATAAACTCATGGGAAGCTTGCTCTTAAAAGTAAAAAAAAAAATAGTCCAAGGAAATGTTAGCGCAATTAGACCCTGCTGAATATAGTCATCAATAATTTTTTTTATTTTCTGGCTGCTCACTTTGCATGGCTATATCTTAGACACCCTTTAAGGATATTCAACCCTCTGCTCTAGACTGTCCTGATGAAGAGAAAAAAGTCAGTAAACTGACACTAACGAAGAACTGCAAGATGCAAGAACTAATCTGAAATTCTGAAAACTCTCTGCATTTTTACTTTTTTTACCCCTATAATATACACATACCCACATGCATATTTACAATCTTACATAAATGTGACCTTATTATACATTCCAGGATATATTTTAGTGCAGTTTTTTTTTTCTTTTTCTCTTTTTTCTCCTGTTTTCTTCCCTGTTTCCCTTCCCAACGTACACTGCCCTCCCCTCAGGGAACCCTTATTATAAAACTATATATTCTTTCCTATTTTTTACAGATGTATATACATGCACTTATACAGACATAACAGAGTTTGTCATTATTTTATGTAAGTGGGATCATAATATAAATACTTAAGCAGCCAGGCGTGGTGGCACACGCTTGTAATCCCAGTACTTGGGAGGCGGAGACCAAAGAACCCAGGTTTGCGGCCAGCCTCAGCTACTTAGTGAGGCCCTCCGCAACTTCGTGAGACCCGGTTTCAAAATAAAGGATAAAAAATAGGGCTGGGGGTGTAGCTCGGAGGTAAAACGCCCCTGGGTTCAATCCCCGGTACCGCAAAAATAAATAAATAAATAAATAAATACTTAAGCAACTTGCTTCAATACTTTGACGAGCACCCTGAACCTCATACTACAGCTACAATTTGTTCTTCATAATATTCCACTTGGGTATCACTATAATTACATAAGTTTTTCTCTGTTATATATTCACTTTGTCTCTAAATTTTTGCTATGAAAAAATGTTGTAGTAAATATTTTTGAAGATGTTCTTGTGTACCAGGATTTAATTTTATGGAATAAGTTGAACGATATTTTAGGTTTTGATAGCTTGCTTTCCTAAAAGGTTCTAATAAGCTGAGCATGGTGGCGCATGTCTGTAATCCCAGTATTTGGGAGGCTGAGACAGGAGGATCACAGGTTCGAGGCCAGAATTAGCAATGTAGGGAAACTCAGCAACCTAGCAAGACCCTGTTTCAAAACAACAACAATAATAATAATAAATAATAACAATAATAATAAATGGCTGGGAATGTAGCTTGGAGGTAGAAGGTCCTTGGGTTCAATCCCCAGTACCAAAGAAAAAGTCCTAACAATTGACATTTCCTTCAACAATTTGTGGGAGTGCACTTGTTCTGACATCCTGCCCAAAAGTGCTGTCC
Organism: Glis glis; assembly: GCA_004027185.1. Taxonomy (NCBI): domain Eukaryota; kingdom Metazoa; phylum Chordata; class Mammalia; order Rodentia; family Gliridae; genus Glis; species Glis glis. Next base: position 29,227 of record PVJS01003607.1, read on the forward strand.
TCTTTTTTAGTCTCCGCTAACGTGTTGGAGTAAAATGACATGTCATTATTACTTCATATTTCCTTGTCTGTCTGTTCACTTTGGTGCCTTGCCATGCTCACTTGCATTTTAATTTATTATTCTTGAACTTCCTTTGTATCTTTTGCCCATTTTTCCCATTTGTGATTTGGTGTTTACCTTTGCAGTGTTTTCTTGGCACTCTTCACCAAGAAAAAAAATCACCAACCCTTCGTCTGCCATCTGTGTTGTAAATATAGTTTTCGGGGTGTATCATGTATCTTCTGACCTCATTACCATATAAAGATTTTCATGTTTTTTTCTTCTTCTTCTTACTTTTTTGTGGTGCTAGGGATGGAACCAGGGTCTCAGACATGCTAGGTGAGTGTCTACTGTTGAGCCACATCCCCAGCCCCTCATCTATTTTTAACAGGCAAATATGTATGACTTATTTTATGACTTCTGAATTTTGATTAAGAGATTTATACCCTTAGATTGTTCATGAATTTCCCTAGATTTTCTTCCAACAGTCTTACTGATTCTTTTATTCGCATTTATCTTTAAAGCATTGGGAAGTTATTTTTATATGTGGGGACAATGTAGTGATACACTAATTAACATAAATATATTGAGTATCTACTGTTCACTTAGCCCTGTGCCTCTAAACTAAAATGGAAGCAAACCTCTTAGCATCTCCAAACACCTACAACATGTGTGCCACCAGTGAGAGGGCAGGAGTACATGAAAACCGAAGTCGTCACCCCATTCCAACTTCCACTTCCGTTCCAACTACTTAAAAAATCATAGGTAAAAATGGTATGTGGCAAGAAGTGTGGGATTAGGTTTTATGTTAGTTTTTCAGGGCTGCCATAACAAAGGATCATAGACAAGGTGGCTTAAGCAACAGAAATGTCTTTGCTCACAGTTCTGGAGGCTGAAAGCCCAAGATCAAAGTGTCTTCATTGCCGGTTTCCGCCCCAGCCCCTCTGCTTGGCTGGCAGACAGACGTCTTCTGCCTGAGTCTTCAAGGGGCCATGACAAGTCCTAATTTCTGTACATGTGACAGGTCCTAATTTCTTCTATTTATAAAGACATCAGTCATATTAGATTAGCTCTAATGACCTCATTCGGACTCAATTACCTCTTTTTTTAGTATTTTTATTGGTGCATTGTAATTATCATAATGAGGTTCCATGTGATAGAAACAGACGTGCACACAGCACTTGGTGTTTCCCTCCAGATCCCGCCCCGCTCCCTCCCTTCCTCATACATGTCATTCAGATTGGTATTGATAACTTCATATGAGTATATACATGTACACAGCATAGACACAGTCACACGCTAAGGTCCTGGGGGTTAAGACGTCATTAGGTGCATTTCAAGGGGACACAATTCATTCCATAGCAGGTTTCAAATGGTTTGTACAACCAGTCAGTGCCATTTCATTCAGTGAGGGGGGACCCCTGGGCAGTCAGCGACAGCTTCACGGAAGAGATAGGGCTGGAGATGGGCACTGAGGATGCTTAAGAGTTCAGTGAGGCTGGGATACACTGTTCTCTGAGAAGGCAAGAACAAGCAAAATTACAGCTATGAGCATGGTGTGTCGGGATTCTAATGAGGTTACTGGACTGACCAGAGGAGATAGTTCACTTAGGGGGAAAGTGAGAGATAAAACTAGAGTTGGTGAGATTGCAAGTACCTCAGTGTAAAAGTTTAAAGCTTGAAGAAGAAAGAAAAAAGAGCCAGGCTTGGTGGCGCACGCTTGTAATCCCAGTACTTTGGGAGGCGGAGACCGGAGGATCCGGGTTCACGGCCAGCCTCAGCTCTCTCTCTCTCTCTCTCTCTCTCTCTCCCTGTCTCTCTCTCTCTCTCTCTCTCTCTCTCTCTCTCTACTTAGTGAGGCCCTCCGCAACTTCGTGAGACCTGGTTTCAAAATAAAGGATAAAAAATAGGGCCGGGAGTGTAGCGCGGAGGTAGAAAGCCCCTGGGTTCAATCCCTGGTACCACAAAAAAAAAAAAAAGAAAGAAAAAAGAACCATCATCATAGATTTTTTAAATGGAATTTCATGATTGAAATGATACTTAAGGAAGAAAAATATGGTTTACATTTATAAAATGGAAACCAGATTAAGACTACCACAATTATTCAATGAGTGATTTGGTCTAGAGTGGTGGCAGTGGTGACTGAGAAAAAATGGTGGTCGAATATTAGACATTTCTGTCAAGAATGGCAGAAGTTGATGAGTGCTTGTCTGTAGCAATGAAGAAAGATGAGGCAGAGCTGAACCTAGACGGTGTGAACAATGGCGCCACTGAGGTGTGCTGAATAGAATCTTAGATAGAGAAGAAAGACAACCACTGGTTCATTTGAGTCAGAGTGTTAGAGATGGAAGTGTTCAGTTAGGAACAGGAAGTTGGGGGCAGGAGCTCTGTGGGAATAGAAGGTCAAACCTGAGGTTACTTTAGGAAGTCTTCAGCCTGGAGTAGCCTGCATATTGCAGGGAGCCTGGAATGGAATTATTTGATCCAGGAGGCAAGAGAAAGGGAATTTACTCATCCTGAAAACTTTTATTAAGCATTTATTATATGTTGAACATTTCCTTAAGTGCTGGGAATGCAAAAATAAATGAGATAAGGTATCTGCCTTCAGAAACCTCATCCTCTGTCATGAAGGCGGGGGTAGTCGACACTGCTCGGTGGAGTGCAACCTTGGCCTTCTAGAAGGCATTTTCAGTAGAGTCTTGGTCATCTAAGTCAGATTGAATAGGGATCATTTGATGAGGAAAGGGAGACAATATCAAGAATTTCTTTATCTCCAGAATCTGTTTTGTTCTTTACTCTCCTTGGCGTTTACTCAGATTGTTTGCCATCTTCAATTTAATTTGTGTTACAATGGCCATGCTCTGATATTCTAATCCACATTTTACTATAGTATTAAAGTCAAATTAAAGTTTAGTCACGAGCCACTTTCAAATGTTTCTAAAAGTAATAAGAATATATAACAACTTGATATGAAATTTTTTGCTTCTTGCCATTAGATGTGAATGAGATAAGTGGATATGACCAATATACTTTTAAAACGATAAAATTTTGTAAGAGTCAATAGAAGCTGCTTAATGATCAGCACTGAGAGAGATAATAGGTGAGAAGGAAAAAGTAAAAGACACTATTTATGGCAGTGGCAGGAATTCCAGCTTTACCCTCTCGTGCCTATGACAGTCTAAGACAGGATCCAGAAATGGCCTCGGTATCTGAACCCCTTCCACCTCCTTTGTCTATTCCTGTGGAGAAGGGAGAGAGAATAGGAGATGAACAGCCAGAGAATGGTTAGAAAAGTGTCCTGTCTATTACTAATCTCTGTTAACATGGTCTCATTCACAAATCCCTCATTTTCTTTTGTTTTATTAGACAAAATGGCAGTAAAGTATGATTGTTGTGATTTTCTCTCATTAGCATTGGTCCATGTATTATATTTCTATTCTGTCCTCTCAACCAGCTGATCTTCTTTGCCATCCAGAAATTCCCCATAACTATTGAAATAAATGAGCTGGATGCTAGAATACGAATGTTCCTGTGATAAATATGCTCACCTAGAGCCAGAAGTGGTGGCACACACCTGTAATCCCAGTACTTGGGAGGCTGAGACAGGAGGATCGAAGGTTCGAGGACAGCCTCAGCAAGTATTGAGACTCTCATCAACCTAGCGAGACCCTGTTTCAAAATAAAAATTAAAAATAGGGCTGGGGGTGTAGCTCAGAGGTAGAATGCCCCTGGGTTCAATCCCCAGTACCATGGGAAAAAAAAGAAAAGAAAGACAGTCACCCAGTGCTTGAATGGTTGGACTGCCTCATGAGTCTGGTAGAAAGAATCAGGAAGGGGCAGCAGAGATGCTATGAATATAATAACCCTTTTTAAAGTTTTTCAAGGAGGCCGAGCACCCAGAGATAGGGTGCTTGCCTAATATATACAAGGTCCTGGGTTCAATCTCCAGCACCACTAAATAAATAAATCCATCTTATGAGCTGGTGCACCCTACTCCACATCATCAAACTATTCATTCCTTTTCTTCCTCTTCTTTTCTCCCCCTTAACTCTCAAAGTCCTAGACTACTGGCAATTGAAGATAAGCCCATGAGGAGGAATATGATAAGGGTTGGTTTGGGAAACAAAGGCATCTCCTCTTTCTCCCAGCTCTAGTCTCAGTTGTATGTGTCATTTCTTATTTACCCCAAAAGGTAGATGTTGCATGGCAGTGGTCTTTGTAATTGAATCCATCTTTCTGATCACCTTTCTTACAGGTATCTGTAAAGGAGAAGAGCCAAAAATATTGAGACCCCCAAGACGACCCCGGAAACCCAAAATATTAAATAACCCTGAAGACTCCACGTACTATTATCTACTACATGTAAGTGGCTCACTCTTTTTAAAATATACTTTTATTGGTGCATTGTAACCATACATCATATTGAGGTTTAGCGTGATAGTAACATACATGCACACAGCACCTGGTGCATTTCCCTCCAGATCCTGTCCCGCTCCCTCCCCCCATTCATAATATTGAAATTGGTATTAATAACGTCATGAATGTATATAGGATTGTTTGAACTGATTCCTTCATCAAGTCTCCTCCCTCCCCACCCTGTGTCCCTCCCTCAATCCCCTTCCAATATTCTACTGGTCTCTCTCCTCATTTATTTGAAGTTTCTTTTGTTTTCCAATTTCTTCCTGACTTCCACATATGGGAGAAAACATATGACCCTTCACTTTCTGAGACTGACTAATCTCATTTAGCATAATATTCTCTAGTTCCATCCATTTTCCTGCAAATGACATCATTTTGTTCTATCAGATGGGAACCATGGAATCTTCTGAAGGCCAGTGTGGAAACTGTGGCTGCCTGGGGCCCTGAGGAAGGAAGGCCTGGCAAAGCGAGACGGCTCTCGGCTTCTTCTTCTCTAGCCCTCCCCAGGAGTGGTGGGCACTTTGCTCTCCTCTGGCCTTTCTTCCTCATGTCCAGGCCTCTCCTGTGGTCATGCACCACCATGTCCTCCCAGTGGCTTTCTCTGCTGGCCATTGATCTGAACATATATGCAAATATCAACCCAGAAAGGGAAATCCATCATGGCAGGAGCTCTCCAGAGAGGGACCTTAATGCAAACGGGTAGGTGATGGTGAAGGTAGAAGAAAGGGAAGGAAGGGGACATGTATTGGATATTTATTGAGCATCTGTTAAGTTCCAGGCCTGGAGCAAGGAATGTTTATATTCGTGTGCTATCTCATCCTAGAAACATCCCTTAATGTTGTATCCACATCTCACAGGGAAGGATTCTGAGTAACAGATAAGCCTGCCTTGGCTGTCATGTCCAGGGTCCTCTGACTCCACTCACAGTCTGCCCTGCCTCTCATATCCCTGTTCTCCATGAATCTCACCATTGTCCACTTGGTTTCCTAAACCAAGTACGAGGGCGTCATCCTGCATCTTGCCCTCTCTCTCTCATATCAGCTGCTCCAAATTGCAGAAACTCACACCAATTCATCTTCCTTGTGTAACCTAAAGCAACTACTCTATTTCAGACCATCATCATTGCTCACCTGGTATATTTCAGGCCCACCTAACTGTCCTAATCTCATGCTTCCTGGGCTGCATTGGAAATTTTTTCTAAACCACAAATTTGATCATGTTCTTCCTTTTAATAGCTCAGCAACTCCATCAGCTTAAGAACCAGATTCCTCCCAAGACCTTCTTGGTTGGACCTGGGACAATTCTGCAGCCTGATCTTCTGGTCCCCACCCCCCATCCATTACCATACTTAACTGTGTGGAACTCTACAAGGAGCAGGGTCCTGTCCTGCTTCCAGGTCCTTTGCACACAATGATCCCTCCATTTGCAACACTTTCTCACCTTTTCATGCCCACCGCCACCATGGAGAATAGCCCTTCTCCATTGCCATGGAGAACCTGGAAAATATGCTGGGAACCCAGAGAATTCCCACCTCCCATGCAGATGATGAATTTTGCACTTGACTTCCAAGTTAGCCAGCTCTTCCGGTCCTTTCCTTTCCCTCTGGTGTTTTCTCTTCCTCTTCTTGTTGCCCAGAATTCAATCTTACAATTTCTTCTCCTTTTATTCCTTTTGGACAATCTCATCAACTATCATGACATCAGTTACGTCTGATTTCTGAATCTTCATCACTAACTTAGATTCATTCTCTCTCTCTGTCTCTGTCTCACTCTCTCTGGCTCCAAACTCAAATATTAAACTGCCTAATTTTTTTTTTACATTTTCTACATGGATATGCACACAGACATATCCATGTAGACAGCTTTGTTGGGATATAAGTCACATGCCATACAAGTCACCCCATCACCACAATCAACTTTACATTTTCATTACCCCAAAAGGAAACTACCCTACTTCTCACCCCTGCAACCTGTGCCAAGCCCTGGGCGATCATTAGTCTATGGCCTCTCTTCTGGAGGCCATTTCATACAATTGGAATCACATACAATTATCCTGACTCCTCCCTCTTTCTCATCTGCCATTAAGATTGTAATATTATAGATTATTATTACATATTATTATATATGAGAATTTTTTAATTCTTTGATTTCCTTTAGAAGTCAATCCAAGAAAACAAACGAAGACCAAGGAAAGACAGGTAATCATTATTCCTAGATTTCAAAAAAGTCATCTTGTTCAAACAAAAATATAAAGCTATATGTTTAAATTGTGATTGAAAACCATCTCATTTATGTGGATGCATTTGGAAAGTAATGTGCTCTCAGTATATGATAAACGTGCAATTTACATATCATTTATAGGATTTTGCCTCTTGGAAATATATTGAGCCAACACTATAGGAAGTGTTTGATAAGAACTCAAATATCTTTTGAGTGAACTATACTGTCCCCATATAAAATTTACTTTTCTTAGTCCATTGAATGGTTTTAACCGGTCAATATGAACATGTCCATATCCACAGATTTTCTTTCCCTGAACTCCTTGTTTTTTGTCCTTCAACACATGCTAAATTGTTTTGTTATTTTTGTAGATTTGTTGAGATGACAAAGGTTGTGTTCCCTGCAGGTGTGGCACATTTAACTTCATGTGACCCTCCTTTTTCTATAATATTTCAGTCCATCAATAATTTTTTATTTTTTATTTTTTATTTTTTGTGGTACTGGAGATTGGGCCCTGGGGTTCTACCTCTGAGCATCAGAAATCCAGGCCTATTTTATTTGAAATAGGATCTAAGTTGCTGAGGGTTTGCTAAGTTGCTGAGGCTGCTCAAACCCACGATCCTCCTGTCTCAGCCTCCCAAGTACTGGGATTATAGGCATGTGCCACCATACCTGGCTCCATCAATAATTTACTATTTTAATATTATGCTCCTATTTTAATCAATAATAATGTCAACTAATTTCCAGACAATACTAATAACAAAAAAAGAGTTCTTCTACTTAGAGTGAATGGAACACAAAATTCCCTATTTATGACTCAGCATCCTGGAAGTTCATTTATAAATTGGTGTCTGTAACTTGAAAAACATGTCTCCCAAGAAAACCCGTAACACCTGATGGACTTCCAGGCCTGTTTACCTCCTGTGCAGTTCCATCATACCACAGGTGCTGAGCACACAGAACCAGACAGAGGCCTGAGTAGATCCAAGAATTAAAATGGTTGAGACATACCCCTGTGTGTGTGTCATGTGCAGGAATTAAAACCTAGCACAGAAAATTAATCTCCTACATACCAACCGGTAGGAAGAGGCCAGACGGTTACCTGTGAAGGAGGTAAATTGAGGTCATGAAACTTTGTGTGCATCAATGTACTGACAGCTGATAACATTTCAAAATGCTCTGTGTTCATGCATAAAGGCCAGCTTTTCTGATAGTGGTCCAAAGGTCCTTCATGAACTCTGATGTAGACTGGGCAAATTGGAACACCTTTATCACTAGCATTCTAATAACTACTAGTTTTGTGCCAAGGTAAGCCTGATAGGACCAGGAAAAGCTACTGCAGCTAATGCTCTATTCAGGGTAAGAGATAAGGGTTGTTTCTGTTTGTTGTTTGTTTCTAATTTATGGTATGTAATGTTTCTGCTCCTTTCAAGACTTCTCCCATTTCTGTGGACACCATATGTGTTATTCTTAAATTACAGCAAATACTTTAAAAGAAGAAACCAAAGTATCTTGTAAGTTTGAGGATTAGACTGATGTTATGTTATGTTTATGCATTCACTTGCAGTCAGGGAAAATTATTAGATTTGGAAGATTTCTATTATAAGGAATTTTTCCCGGGTCATTCTGGATCAAAGAACCATAACCCTAGTTTGAGAGAACGAAGACAACAGCAAGAACTCCAGAATCTGGGCTTGAAGGCTATTGAAAGGTAATAAACCACAGTTTAACATATAGCATGTTCAACTTTATATTAACAATTCCACTTTTAAGCAATTTCACATATGGACTATTGACAAGGTATTCTTATTGAATATTGCATCTTACATGTGATACATTGTTTAGAAGTAAAATTATAAATATTATGGTAGCATAAGCAGATATCCCTGTTTCCTTAGCAAAATCCCAGTTGTAAACTGTTTTCTTGGTGTCATTATTAATAGCACCCCTTTTCTAAAGTATCTCAGTTTGGATGATAAACTACATGATCATCCTACTTATAAGCAATGTATCATATCTGAAATTGATGTTAAGCTCCAAACAGTGTAATTTTAATCACTTATTGGTTTCTTAATTATGCTTATAATTTCTCAGAATCAGGGAAACCATACCAAAAACTATCTATTTTGGAGAAAGATTCATAGAAAAATATGTATTTAGGATTTGATGTCTCTCCTTGCCACCAACTTTGTGACATTAAGTAACTTATTTTGCAGCTTATTTACTATGTGGGGGAGGTTTTCCTGTTCCCAGAGATTATTTGTGAAGTTTTAAGACTGAAAATAAATAATAAGATGGAAGCATGGTATATGAGAAGTGAGAGTCATGGCCGACAGTTGGGAGCTGTTCATCCAGAATCCTGAGCCAACATCCTATCCGCCCAGAGTACCCAAAACCCTCGCCCATCTCTTTTACAATGCAATGTGATGGCTTTAGAGTCAGAGTCTTCCATCTGGATTCTCTTTTTTTTTTTTTTTTTTTGCGGTACCGGGGATTGAACAGGGGCATTCTACCTCCACGCTACACCCCCGCCCCTATTTTTTTATACTTCATTTTGAAACCGGGTCTCACAAAGTTGCAGAGGGCCTCACTAAGAAGAGAGAGAGAGAGAGAGAGAGAGACAGGGAGAGAGAGACAGACACAGAGCTGAGGCTGGCCGCGAACCCTGATCCTCCGGTCTCCGCCTCCCAAAGTACAAGCGTGTGCCAGCACGCCCGGCTAGATCTGGATTCTGATTAGGCCACTTAGTGATTGAGCAACCTTGCTCTTGTTACCCAACCTCTGTTCCCACATCTGTGAAAGGATTTGCCAACAACTCTCTCACTGTATTGTTGCAGAGATGAGAGAATGAAGCACTTAACACTCCGTGGCATAGGAAAGGTGCTCCATAAATGGTGGCTATTATCATCTCTATTTGCTGTTCCAGAATCTACCTGAACTCTGATTTCTACCCCTTATCTCCAAAAAGAAGATGGATTCTTCCATCTTGGAATCAAGAGCTGTAACATGTTGGAGCTTAGAGATGTTCTACTCTAACCACAGAGTTCTGTATAGGAGAACACTAAGTGCCAGGAAGATTAAGTGACTTGTCTAAGGAAACAGAGAGTTAGTGGCTTTCACTGATGACCTGCTTCATATTTCAATAGCCCGCTCTGCACCTTCTCCAGTATCTTCTTCCTCTTCCCCCTACTGGTAAACGCACATCTGGTGCAAAAGCTTTATGCCCCTGAGATATTGCCTGCCATCCCGGTGATGTGTACAGATGTGTGTTTAGTATGCACTAGAATGAGAATACTGGCAGCTAGCATGGGTTCATGCTTGGTTTGTTCAAGGCACTGTGCTGTTCACTCATTTAATCCTCACTGCACCTTTATGAGGCAGTTACTATTATTGCCCCATGTAGAGGTGAGGAGGCTGAGTCCACAAAGTTTAGAGACTGCAGATAGTCACTTACATAATAAGTGATGGAGCCAGGAAGTATGAACACAGGACCTTGCCATTTTAGAGTCAAAAAATTTAACCACTATGCAATATGGACACTGTATGCAAAGCACCATGCTGGGCATTTTAGGAAGGGATGGATACAGCAATACATAAGGTGTGGTCCTTACATCCAAGGAACTTGATGCCAGAGGGAAAATATATTGATATAACAAAACTGAACAAGGTTAATTTCATGTAGGGATTTTTTAAAAAAAAATTAAGGTAGATTATAGAGACAACTCAGCCAAATGCAATGAATAACCCTTGATAAGATTCTGGATTTAAAATAGGTAACAAGCTGGGCGTGGTGGTGCACCCTTGTAATTCCAGTACTTGGGAGGCTGAGACAGGAGGATCACAGATTTGAGGCTAGCCTCAGAAACTTAGCGAGGCCCTTAGCAACTTAGCAAGACCCTATTTCAAAACAAAAAGTAAAATAAGGCTGGGGGGTATAGCTCAGAGGTGGAATGCCCCTGGGTTCAATTCCCAATACCACAAAAACTAAAATAAGTAACAAAAAACAAGACACGAAATGACTCTCAAGCACATTTTGGACCAACTGGAGAAATTTGAGATTAAACTATATGTTGTACAGTGTTACAGAAAGAATATCTTTGTGTGTATGTGAATATATCCACACCCTCACACACACATACACATAAATACTAAGTTCTGATTTCACCCAGAAAGGTGTGGGTAGGCCTGGAAATAAGGAATAGCAGTAATGATAAATGGAGTGCCTCATAGATTTTTTTAATTGACAAACAAAAATTGTATACATTTATGGTGTAGGACATGATGTTTTGAAATATATATAAATTATGGAATGGCTAGGTTGAGCTAATATATACATTACCTTGCAGACTTACCTTTTTATGATGAGAATTCTTAAAATCTACTTTTTAGCAATTTTCAAGTATACTATATATTGTTATTAACTATAGACACCATTTTGTAAAATAGATCTACCGAACTTATTCATGTTTACTGAAATTTTGTATCTTTTGTTCAACATGTCTCCAGTCATCTGTCCCACCCATATTTTGGTGGCCACCATTCTACTTTGCTTCTGTAAAGTCAATTGTTCTAGATTTCACATACAAGTGAGATCGTGTGGTATTTGTGTTTCTGTGCCTAACTTATTTCACTTAGCATAATGTTTTCCAGTTTCATCCAGGTTGTCACAAATAACAGGATTTCCTCCAATTTAAGGCTGAATAGTATTCCATTATATAGATACAGCACATTTTAATCCATTCACCCATTGGTAGACAAATGTTGATTCTATAGCTTGGTTATTGTGAATAGTGCTTCGATCAATATGGGAGCACAGATCTCTATCAAAAATACCAGTTTCAGCCGGGCGTGGTGGTGCATGCTTGTAATCCCAGTACTTGGGAGGCAGACACCGGAGGATCCAGGTTGGCCGCCAGCCTCAGCTACTTAGTGAGGCCCTCCGCAACTTTGTGAGACCCGGTTTCAAAATAAAGTATAAAAAATAGGGCCGGGAGTGTAGCTTGGAGGTAGAACACCCCTGGGTTCAATCCCTGGTACCGCAAAAAAAAAAAAATACCAGTTTCATTTCCTTTGGATATATATATATATATATTAATAGTGGGATTTGGGGATCATATGGTAAATAATTTTCTATTGCTTGAGGAACCTCTATACTGTTTTCCATAATAGCTATACTAATTTACATTTTCAACAGCCATATGCAAGGATTCCCTTTTCTTCATATCTTAGCCACCCCTTGCTATCTTTTGACTTTTTGATAATAGCCATCTTTACAAGGGTGAAGTGATATCTCATTGTAGTTTTAATGTGCATTTCCCTGATGATTAGCAATGTTGAACATTTTTTTATATACTTGTTGGCCATTTCTATGTCTTCTTTTAAGAAATGTCTATTAAAGTTCTTTGGCCATTTTCTAATTGGGTTATTTGTTTTCTTGCTATTGAGTTGTTTGAGTTCCTTATGTATTTTGGATATTAATTATCAGAGATATAGTTTGCAAATATTTCCTTCTATTCTAGGTGTTATCTCTTCACTGTTTTAATTGTTTCCTTTGCTGTGCAGAAGTTTTATATTGGAATAATCCTATTTATCTAATTTTGATCCTGTTGCCTGTACTTTTAGGGTCAGATGTAAAATATCATTGACCAAACCATGTCATGGAGCTTTTCTCCAAAATTTTCTTCTAGTAGTTTTTTCAGGTCTTATGTTTAACTTTGTAATCCATTTTGAGTTCATTTTTGTATATAGTGTGAGATAATGGTATAATATCCTTCTGCCTGTATCAAGTTTTCCTAATACCAGTTATCGAAGAAACTACCCTTTTCCATAGTGTGTTCTTGGTATCTTTTTCAATAATCAAAATACTATAAAGTAATGAGTTTTTTCCTGGGCCCTCAATTCTTTTCCATTGGTCTATTTTTATGCCAGTATCATGGTTGTTATTACTATAGCTTTGTAGTAGATTTTGAAATCAGGTGGTGTGATGCCTCCAGCTTCATTCTTTTTGTTCAAGTTTGCTTTGGCCATATGGGATCTTTTGTGATTCCACACAAATTTTTTGAATTTGTTTTTCCTGTTCTGTAAAAAATATTCTTGGAATTTTGATAGGGGTTGCATTGAATTTTTAGCTTGTTTGTGGTATTATGGACCTTCCAATACTGTTCTTATAATCCATGAACATGATATATAGTCCTTTTTGTATCTTCTTCAATTTCTTTCATCAATGTCTTATAGTTTCGAGTGTACTAATCTTTCACCTCCTTGGTTAAATTTATTCCTAAGCATTTTATTTTTGTAGTTATTGTACTGAAATTGCTTCTTTGAGAGGATTATCCTTCCTCAGAATCAGTATCTGCTCCCTCAGTGTTCCATGTTCCATGGATTGGCAATCCTGACTGTTTTCAACACTTCTTTCACTCCCAGAGCCATTTGGTCAGGTTGCAATGTGAGGACTTCTCTACCTCCTCTGAAGTCTGGGACACTGAGATTAACTAATTTGTTAGATGTTCAAATGGGTGATGTTTCATCCTTTAACATATTAATATATCACTTTGAGTAAGAAATCAGTTTATTAGTGATTAGTAATTTTTCTAAACTATTGGGAAAATGTTCATATTTTACAAGATCTTTTAATAAGCTTGAAAATAATTTTATGGCCAGAATCCAACAAGAGCTGCATTTTGGAATTGTGCCCAAGTTTGTGATAATCGATCGGACATTGATAAATAAAGCTACTAAGCACAAGACAAAAAATTGCTTCCTTTATTTCTTTTTCAGATATTCTGTTGTTCACATTGATTCTAAGTAGATAAATGTTGATGAAGCTAATCAGTGGTTGGAGAATGGAATTAGAGAACAACAGGAGGTGACCTCTTCTCCTAAGATGGGATCTAATAGGGTCTCTATTGTGGAACACTGAGAGATGTGGGGTATTTAGAGAATATTCAAGTTTTAATTATGGCAAGGAGAAGTAGAGAGAATGGAAGGAGAAAAAAAGTAATACGGGACAAGAGTGTATCAGGTATGAATAGGAGAATTGTGAAATAAGTATCAACAGAAAAGAGGCAAAGGGATATAGTCAGAGAAGCATGTGTGGGTCCCACAGACCTGGGTTTGAATTCTAGCCCTCCTCCTTACTAGCTGTAGCAGGTAAAAATCAGCCTGCTTCCTTGACTGCAGATTAAGGATAAGAAGACTCTAAGGCTTTGAAGTTGCTCTCCTTAGAATTAGAGATAATGTGTGTGATGTACCTGGCAGATGATTTCTACTCAATAATCTTGAATTCTCATATAGAACTGAAATCAGTCATTCAAAAGAGAATGCTCCATGATACCCATTATGATGCCACATAAGACCTTCCCAGTCAAGTATCCACTGAGCTCGAGATGCCCTGAAAGACCTTGCCAAAAGTTTGCTTTTCTTTTGATTCCCTATTCAGAATGGACCTGAATAAAAGCATATTCCATCAGCAGGCAGTGTTCTAGCCCTCTTTTTTCTCATTCTTTTTGTTTATTATTCTTTTCTTCAGTGATCCTACCCTTTCTCCCTCAACTATGTTCAACTGGCAAACCCCAATGCTGTCTAAACCCAGCTTTTACCAATCTATACCTGCACCCATGTAGCTGAGCATGGCTAGAGATAAGCTCAGTCTAATCTTACAGTATATGGGCATACACATTAGACAGAGCTTTAGAGTTATTTTGCAATGCCACATTTGCCTAGAAGTCCATTACCTCACTTTCCAAAGGCCACTCCTTTAGACTTGCTTCTCTCTCCTCAAACCTTTGAAACTTCCTCACTCTTGGCCGACAACCTTCCTTTCTGTTTTGTCAAGAAAACAGTAGCAGAGTGCAGACACATCTCCACCACCACATCTATCAGCCTTCCTGCCACAGACCAGTGCACCTCCCTCAGCCTACTGCAGACCACCTGGCTGGTCTACTAGCTAAGGCCAAACCTGACCACTGTGCACTCAATCCCAGTCCTGCTACCTATTCAAGAATATTATCTACATATGTCCCTAGGCCTCCCTACTTCCTTCCCTCCAGCCATATCTTTCATGAGTCGTTCCTCCACTCAAAGTCCCTCAATGTTCTCTCACTCTAAGTTAAATTTAAGTCCCTGCCATGGTATCAAAGCACTAAGTCATCCGCCACCCTTTATCCTCATTCCCCCTGTCCCCTTGACTATTCCCTTCAAGTCAAGGTGGTCTCCTTGCTGTTCGAACGCAGTATGCACACTGTAGTCTTGGGACCTTTCCACTGGTTTTTCTATCCTCCTCAAATGACTGTTCTTCCCCCAAGAGATCTGCATGGCTCCCTCACTCTCTTCCTTCAGGTCTCTCCCCAGATGTCATCTTAGTAGAGAGGCCTTTCCTGACCACTATGTATGATACAACTTACACACACACTATCACTTCCCCCAGCCCCCTGCTGTACTTTTCTGTATAACACCTCTCATCATCTGATGTTTTAAACTAGTTTTTGGTCCTCTCCCACACTAGACTTAAAGCTCCATGAGCCGGGCGTGGTGGCGCATGCTTGTAATCCCAGTACTTGAGAGGCTGAGACAGGAGGATACGGGTTTGCGGCCAGCCTCAGCTATTTAGTGAAGTCCTCTGCAACTTAGTGAGACCCTGTTTCAAAGAATAAAAAATAGGGCTAGGGGTAGATCTTGGAGGTAGAATGCCCCTGGGGTTCAATCTCCAGTACTGCAAAAAAAAAAAAAAAGAGCTCTGTGAATGCAGGGACTTTCGTTCACCCATCACCTACATGGTGTCTGGCACTTAGTACTGGTGCTTAGTGAATGAATGAATCTATGTCGCTGCACTTTAGGGAAAACCCCACTTCCACAGCAGCCTCATTGAAAGCATTGAAAAGCTAACAGGGTGGACAGTTCCTGTGTCACTAATAGTGGTTGGTTGGACTTCCCGGGGGCCTTCCACATGCTAGGCAAGAGCTATACTACTGCGCTTTATTCCCTACCAGGTTGGTCAGATTTAGGGGGCTGTTTTAAAGAAACATTTGAGCAGTTTCACAATGCAATATGTGGGTATCTATTTAGGCACCTTGAGTTTTCCTGCTTGACCAAAGTGTATTAAAAATTAAGGTACTAAAATAAATGTGTTTATTGGTTGTGAGTTACTTCTATCCAAAGAAAACTCACCTTTCTGATCTCCACCCTCTGATGCTTTACTTAGCTCTCGTCCAAATACAAAGTCACCAGGTTCCATTTTGAAAACCATTAGTCTGGCATTTTGATGGTGTTTTTGTTGTTGTTTTGGGTTTGGGAGTTTTTTGTTGTTGTTGCTTGTGTTTTGTTTGTTTTTTGTTATTTGTCTTTTTGTATTGGGGATTGAACCCAGGGGCATTCTACCTCTGAGCTACACCTCCAGCCCTTTTTATTTTTTATTTTGAAACAGTGTCTCTCTAGGTTGCTGAGCATGTGACTAAATTGCTGAGACTGGCCTTGAACCTGCCATCTTACTGTCTCAGCCTCGCATGTGTGCCATCGAGCCTGGCTTGATGGCTTTCTTAAATGCCCACAGTTGGTGGGATGTGGAGTAAGAGGACCCACCTAATAGGGGTGTGGGGATGCACAGCACACCTTGCCACTGCTGACACTTGGCCCCTGGGTCTCCTTGCAGGTGCCGGCCAGCAGAGAACCCCCAGCAGGAGGAGCAGGAGAGTGGGCGGGCAGCCAGCCCCTACGACTACAGGAAGCTCCTGCGCAAAACCTCCCAGCGCAGGCGCCTGGTCCAGCAGTTGTAGCCCAGCTCCTGAGCAGGCACAGACAGCCAAAAGTGCCAGGAGCCTGTGGGACTACAGGGATCAACGCAGGGACGTGGCACCTCCAGGAACTGAAGCTGATGCCTTGACCTCTGCATCCTTGCCCACTGCCCTCCTCCCTCAAATGCTAGGGCCAGAGCCTTCTGAAGGAAGAGAACTCTTAGCCCTTGGAAACCCCAGTGTGGTGCCCACCACAGGTGCCAGCACGCACCTCTCCCACCAGCCACCAGCTGGGACAGCCCTGTCCTGGTCCTTAATGTATTTCTTTGTTCCCTTGTTTGTGTGACTTCTTTTGTGGACTCAACCACACCTGAGATGTCTCCAGCCCCTCTCATTTTGGGTGACTTCAAAGATTTCCTCTTTTTTTTTTGCAGTAGCAGGGATGGAACCCAGGGGCATTCTACCTCCGAGCTGCACCCCCAACCCTATTTTTTTTTATTTTTTATTTTGAAACAGGGTCTCACTAAGTTGCAGAGGGCCCCAGTAAGTAGCTGAGGCTGCCTGGGAACCCGGATCCTCCTGTCTCTGCATCCCAAGTACTGGGATTACAAGTGTGTGCCACCACGCCAGGCTTCCTCTTTCTTGCAAACAGCTTTCCCAAGCCCCAGAAACACTCCTGGGTGGGATGAGTCTTCTAGAGCCAAGCCTGAGTGGGGGTGGAGAAGAACTTTGAAAATGAACTTCATCTCAAATTTGAGCATTCCCTTCCCTTGGTTATTGAGATTGTTAAATAAAGGAAGTGTCTTGGACAGTTGGTGGTTTGCAGAGTTAGCCTAGGTTCCCTTGGGGGCCTGGCCTCTGCTGTCCTGATGGCAGAGCCCAGGGAGTGAAGCTGGGGTGCCTTGGGTCTCCATCAGCAACCCCTGCTCCCAGCTACCTCCTACAGACACATGATCTAAACTAAACCCCCCAACTTGCCATACAGATGCAGCCTCCAAACAAATCTCCAATTCCCCACCACATTACACACACACACACACACACACACACACACACACACACACACACATTGCCTTCCCAACAAATGTGACTTCCTTTGGTCTCCCCTAGAAAAATTCCTGTCCTGTCCTGCCACTGAGCGCAACTGTCAGGCTTTAGGTTTTACTCTGCAGATTTGGGGCGATCTCCACTGCTCTGAATTTGGGTATATTTAAGCTGGGGGGGGCAACTTATTTTTTAAGCCAGGTTAAGCCCTTCTGTGGAAGACATTGTCCAGGGCTAAGCAGTCTGAAAAGGTTGAGGAAGGTAGCAAAGTGGTTCCGCGGATGCCTGAATCCGAATAAGGGTTCTGGCGACCACCGGGCATGTCCCTTCCGCGGATGTCCTCGGTTCCTGCACCCAAGGGCCAGAGCCAGGAAGACTCCAGAGAAATATTTGAGAAGCTAGTGAGAGCACTTGCAGAGATTTGATGATGTGTGTGGTACCCTTGTTCACCGGTTGGAATACTCTCTCCAGAGAGTTAGCACCGGAAGGCTCCTGGAGATGGACTTGTGCAGCCTTGCTGTTTTACAAATGAGATCCCACCGAGAAGGGAAACGCCCAGCTGTAGCAGGGCCAAGCACTAGTCCAAGTGAGCTCTAAGCCCTGCTCTTTCCCGGGGTTAGCTCTGTGTCCTCGCTGGGGATTGGGACAGAAGGGACCAGTGACCTCTGGCTGGTTGCAACCACGAAGCAGCCTGGCCTGGCCCGGCCCTGGAACCAACGAAAACAGCACAGCAGGGCATGTCGACTGGTCTAGGGAAGGCAGGAGAGTAAATAATGCCGAGGTGACCCGGCGCCCTCTGTGCTACCCACCAGTCCACCCACCACCAGGAGGCCCTTAACCCAGCGGTGGAGCCGAACCCAGTTCCACCTCTCTGGAAGTCCCCTTCTTCAACCCAACCTTCCTGGTTGCCTGCTGTAGACAAGAGAGCCCTGGCAGCCGGCCCCCCATTTGTTGGGTGGAGATGCAGCAAACTTTCCCCAAATTTGTCATCTCCCCTCCCCAGGTTTTTCATAGAGACTGGAAAGGAGAATGGCTAATGCTTGGTGGAAGGTTGCAATATTTTTGTTTTCGTTTTCTTTCGTATTTCTTTGCTTTCTTTCCTCTTTCCTTTTCCCTGTTTCTCAGCATCCCTCCTTCTTTCTCTGTCCCTCCACATTTAAGCACTGGAAGGACGCAAGGGAAAACTTGTACCAGATATTTTTTATTTGGCCAGGCCTGCGACGCAATTTCTGCGTAAACTGGGTAAGAAATAGGTCATTAATGGAACCCGTTTCCGGCAGGCAATCCTGGGAGTCCAGGTCTCTCTTAACCCGATCTCGGGGCCTTCAAAAGCTTTTGCCCAGCGCTGGCCCGCCTTCACGCCCATTCAGCCCGGGCCTCCTTTGTGAACTAATGACTGTAATTACTACCTCCCAGCGCTCTTTTGTTATCGCCAACCGGGAGCCCCAGAGAGGGGGGAGGTGGGCTCTTGAGAAATCAAAGTCTTTACAAAGCAAATTGCTGTCTAGAGAGGGACGGCTGTAAGGAAAGACAACCCAGATCCCCGTCTGCATCTGAAAGAGAATGTGTTTAAATTCTTTAAAAAAGTAAATACAACCATCTGACATAAAGATTTAATGGCATTTAAACAGTAGCAATTTTAGGTCATTGCGTTACCCCCCAAAAAATAATGAGTTAAATTCAGGTGTTGGGATTTATTTCTTCTTCTTCTTCTTCTTCTTCTTCTTCTTCTTCTTCTTCTCTCTCTCTCTCTCTCTCTCTCTCTCTCTCTCTCGTCTTAAATCCATTTTTCCTTGAGGATTTTATGTGATTGTTAAACGCTTGTTTTAAGAACCTTTGTATTTTCGGCCACTCAGTCATAGTAAAAAAAAAAAAAAAAGTCTGTAACCCCAGCTTGTTGGCTTGAAGAGATTTTTTTTTTTCAGGACTTGGTGTGAATTTAAACAAAGAACCAGGTTCTACAAGTGCGGTAGTGAGAGCTGCAGCTGCAGAGCCGTACAGACCGCCCCGCGCAGAGTCTGCATTCCTGAAGTTGTACCTGGGTCGGGCGCAGCCTGGGAGACCGAGCGCCTGCAGAGAGGCGGAGCTGAGGCCGGGTTCAGGACCACTGTGCTCCGCTAGCCTTAGCCGGGACCCAGGCTTCTGGACCCAGCCAGCTCAGCGCCACGCCTATGTCCAGACCTCTACAGGTCCCGCTCCCACCCCGGGGTTCTCTAGGGCTGCCGCAATGCTAATCCTACGGATTCTCCGGGATCTCCTGGGCTCTGGCACGTGGGAAGAGAACAAAGCTTTGTGGAGATAATTGACTAGGGATTGATACCAAAGGAACCAAGACTTGGGCCTGTACAGGGCCACCCCGAGTCCCGCGACGCCCCTGTAAGCGAGGGTCGAGGGGTGGTAGCCAGCACTGAGGATCTGAGGGTCTCTGCTTTGACAACAGCTATGGTGACTTCTGTTCAGAAGGTCAGAGAAAGAATGGCTGGTGAACGCAATGGAAATGACAGGCGCTCGCCCAGGGCACGAGGATGCCCGCGGGAGGCTGGACGCAGCCCTTTCCTGCCAGGTCGTTCTTTTCATCTCTCTGCAAACCGGGAGCTGCAAGGCGCGTGCAAAGTTGCTCTCCATCTCCAAGAGAAGGCCGGGGAAGTAAGCCCGCCCCAATTCTTCGGGGCGCCTCCCCGGCGTTCAATAGCTTTTAGAGAAAGGGCAATCATCAGAAAAGATTCGGACCTTCTATTTATTAGAAAAGGAGGGACTCCTTTCCACCACCACCCTAGGCCTCAGAGATAAGCCAAGCTCGCGCTCCTGTACCCCCTACTTTGAAGATTCTCTTCGGAGCAGGGGGGGGGTGATTGGTTTGAGGTCCCCTAAAACCAGGGACCCAGCAGGCGATTGCCTGGTGTTCTCCTCGGATGTGGAAATCCCGCGCACCCCTCTCACGCACACGGATTCGAGTCATACGCATTTCTGCTGGCCAAGGTCACCAGATGACCGAGTCTCATCCCCCACCCGCCATCAATCCTGCGGCTCTGGCTGCTCTCCCCGCTCCCTCCCAGAAGTTTCAGCTCGTTTCATTTATTTATTTCTTTCCCCCAGCCTGGGGGCCTTGGCGATAAGGCTCCAGCGTGGATTTTAATTGCCTCCATCAGCAGCCTTTCTCCCGGCCGTCACTCAAAGCCTGGACGGCGGTCCCGAACCCCAGCGCTTGGCTGCGCAGAAATGGCGCGCCCCGGGGCCGGCGCGGCTCAGTAGGCAGGCAGTACGCTCTACTAAAGAGCCGAAATGAGCCCATGCTATACCCATGACTCCCCCGCCATACCCTCCCCAGGCTACGGAAGGGCTCCTGATTCTGGTGGGTCGGCAAGGGCTCTGGAGGTCGCAGTGACCTCGCCGGCTTGGAGGAGGCTCGGGAACCGCTCTGCCTTCCCGGCAGCCCGAGCCAGACCTCAGACAATACGCCAATCGATGCACCTGTAAAACTCGGCGCGGTCACCCCTCCCGCCTCGCCAAGGTCTCCCTGACCTGCCTCGCCGAGGCCAGCGCACGGCCGAGCGCGGCAGCACCCTGGACAGCGCGCCCGGCGGGAGGGGCAGCTCTCCGCGCTCTCCCGGGGCGCCTCCGCACGCCTTCCCCCGCACTCGGTCTCCTGCTAGAGCGCACAGTCTCGCGCCCGCACGGTTCAGCTCCCTCCTCCCTCTCCCATTTTTCACCCCGCCGCCTCTTCATCCATCCCCACTGAGCTCCCTCTCCCTCAAAATCTCCCCGGCGCTTTGCGCTTTCCCATCTCCAAGCTGGAAGGAGCCTTCGGACCCCTTCCCTGTTTAACCTCGGCGCCTTTCAGAGCGTTATCACATCCCTAAAGCCCCAACTCTTAACACCCAGGCGCGCACACGCAGACACGCGCGTTTCCTGTCCCTGTGTGACACCCACCCTCGCCGCGCGGTGCCTCCTCCCGCCACACACTCGTGCGCGCGCAGGGCCAAGCCGAAGGCAGATCGCCCGCAGCCGGCACTCAGAGGCGACTGCTCCAGCCTCGCCGCGCCAATGGCATCTCCGGGCTCCAGCTTTTGGTCCTTCGGGTCTGAAGATGGCTCCGGGGATCCGGAGAATCCCGGCACAGGTAGGAGGTTGTAGACCTGCAGCAGGCGAGCTTTATGGGTGGACAGGGGTTTGCGGGACCCAGAGAAGAGGAAGGAGGTTTTACCACCTGCAACAGGAAAGTTCTTTGGGCGCTTCTCCCTGCTCTCGGGTAAAGTCCTTGTCTGCCCAAAAGCCCAAGATCCCCACAACCCTTTGTCCCTGGGAAGACCCTCGAAGAGTCTCGGGCCCCTTCCTCCTAAGGCTCGAAGAGCTTCCCAAAGACCGCGGCACCTCCAGGACAACGAACTCGTGGACCTGGAGCGCGGCATCCTGGTGTCTGCACCCCGGCCAGGGACAGAGTGGCGACGGAGAAAGGAAAAATGGGAAAGGGGGAGGAATTTTGATCTGGAAAGAGGGCTTGCGAGGAAATGGACACCCTCGGTGTCCGGGAAAGCTCGCTCTAGCGAGGCAGGGAGGGTGGTTTCCCGAGCCGACCCGCCCCTGGAGGGCGAGAGCAAAGGACCGCGCGGCGGGCTTCTCCCTGGGAAACATCACTGGACCGAGGCCGGGCCGGGCCGGGCTGTTAGCTCCCACCTGCAGGTACGCGCAGCCCCGGCTGCCTGGGAGGAGGAAGGGGGCTCCTTCCCGGACCCCGGGGTTATTGACGTTGTTCACCTGGAACGAAATTTCACACGTCCGTCTGCTCTTCTCTTTCTGCTTCGCTGTCCGCCCGCCTGTCTTTTCGTTGCAGCGAGAGCCTGGTGCCAGGTGGCCCAAAAGTTCACCGGCGGCATCGGAAACAAGCTGTGCGGTGAGCGCCGGCGCCGGGGAAGCGGGGGGCGAGGTCTCCCGGCCTCTGCGCCGCGTGGGCTGCGGCGTCGGGGGTTCTCGGCGGCGGAGGGCTGGGGCACGGGAGCCGGCCCGTGTGCGCAGCTGACCCAGGCCCGCCTCTCGTCCCTGTCTAGCTCTGCTCTACGGAGACGCTGAGAAGCCTGCGGAGAGCGGCGGGAACCTGGCCCCGCGGGCCGCGGCGCGGAAGGGCGCCTGCACCTGCGACCAGAAGCCCTGCAGCTGCCCCAAAGCGGAGGTCGACTACGCGTTTCTACACGCAACAGGTAAGGTGCCTCGCTGGCCCCAGGTGCCCCTGCCCCTCGCTCGGCCCCGCCCGCCTCGGCGCGGCGACATCCCGGGGCTGCCGGCTCCGTCAAAGCCCGACCCCGAGCGCCCGGCCTGGGAGCTCCTAGGGGTCTCCCGCGCTGTAGCGCCCTTTCCCCGGCGGCCCCAGCTAGCGCCGGAGGTGGTGTACAGAAGTCCTGCCAGGGAACTCTGAATTGCTGAGACATTTTAGGTCTTTAGATTAGAGCGCCAGCATAATTCGTAGCTGCGATTTCACGGAGGAATTATTCTACTCGCTTGAGACCCGCGCGCTCATTTTTGCCCAAGGTGTGTTTGCACACCCAATCACTCAAATGCACACACGCTCACACCGACAGGCGCGCGCGCGCGCGCACACACACACACACACACACACACACACACACACTCACAGACTTGAGAAATTACCGGCCTTCAACAGGCCAGAAATCCTAACTTTGCATGTTCCACTTTGCTGCGATTTGCCCCGAAGGTATTTCTCAAACATTTCGGAAGTGAAATCTTTTTCCATCGACATTTAAGATGGTTTACCGAGAAATAACATTTAGGACAAACTCCTGTGGAAAGATATATAGAGGCACGCTCTCTGAAAAAGAAAAAAAAAAAGAGAGTAAACAATATATTACAGATTTAAATGCAAAAATCAATTCTAGGAGGAGAAATCATAATTTTTCTCATGCATTCCCTCGGTCTTTGAAAAGTGCCTCCCCTTAAAGAAAACGCTCTTCGTTTTCAAAAATTGTTTTTTTTAAATGTGAAATCTCTTGGTTCAATAAACATGCCTGATTGTAAGATCTCTTACCTGAATATTTCTATAGTAAAATTGAAATGTCATTTAATCCCAATCTTTAGACCTGCTCCCAGCGTGTGATGGAGAAAGGCCCACTTTGGCGTTTCTGCAAGATGTTATGGACATTTTGCTTCAGTATGTGGTGAAAAGTTTTGATAGATCAACCAAAGTGATTGATTTCCATTATCCCAATGAGCTTCTTCAAGAGTATAATTGGGAATTGGCAGACCAACCACAAAATTTGGAGGAAATTTTGACGCACTGCCAAACAACTCTAAAATATGCAATTAAAACAGGTATTGTCCAATTGAAAATAATAAAGCTCTTTTTATTTTATGATTTTTAGTTTTTCTATTAAAATGTTTTCTGTTATATGAAGTTACTGATATTTTCAAAACTGTAAAGTCGTTTTCATCATTTTAAAACAATAGTTATTAGAATGATTCAAATCAAAGGCACCTTCTATTATTATGAATGCATCTGAAGTTGATAGTATCAGAAGCATCATCTTAGTTTAAAGTGTTAGACATTGCATTCGTGTACTTGGCCATGGAGATTACCCACTGGTGTAGAAGCAACCCTTTGTCAGCAGAGGACAGTAGAAGTGACCCAAAATGGAGAAAGAGGAGGACTATGGAAATGAAAGCTCGAAAGACACGATCCAAAGAAAAGCCTGGATTCCAGCGGAGCGCTGGCGATTTCCTTGGCAAAGAACTGGACAGGAAAGGGACTAGCCTTCTATGTAATCGTTAAGCAGGACTTGTAATGTGGCATTGTCTCAAATAGCCAAGACTTCAGATTTGAATTCCAGGTTTTCTCTAGTATTTAAAAAGGTGAAGACACACACACACACACACACACACACACACACACACACACACACACAAAGACCACAATAATATAGACTAGCTTAGCAAATCATCCATATTATATAAGGATGTGTGTCCTTCGCAGCCCATTGTGAATGCAATATAAAGAGAAGGGGGAGGGGCAAATAGGTTATCCGTACCGGTACATTTCCAAATATGTATTTTGTAGTCTGTTGTTTTTTCACAATGTTCTTTGTGTTCTGTCATTTTATAGCTCCAGGTGTATCATTCATTTGGGTGCATTCCAAGCTTTCTTTTTGTCTACCCAAAGTCAAACTATTTATGCACCCCGGTCCAGATTACCCCTCTTTTTTCTTTCTACATTGTCTCTAATCATCCTGATACACGGTGGCATGGCACTTCATTAAAGCAATAAAAATAAATATGAGTGAATGAAGAGGGAAGACTTTGCGGATCTAAGTTGATTTATAGCCTTAAAAAGATTTGCTAACAAATAAAAATATGAAATATTACATAAATATTAGTTATCATAGAAGCATCATCTTTTATGTTGCAGTTTTTCTGATGAGTTGTTAGTATATTCTAATCAACAACAAACATTTTAAGAATGTTTGCTGTGAGGTTTTAGTCTTTTTTTTTTTTTTTGCACATTCCATAGTTTCTTCTCTGAGAGTGAGAAGAAAGGTATGCATAGAAGAAGCCTTGGGAAATTGATTTATTGTATTATTATTATCCACTTTTGTGAGACTAGAATTAGAATGAGATACATAGGGAAATTAATTTAACTTGTTGATTTCTATCAAACTCAGACTATGAAGTATGATTTTCAAAGGTACCATCCTTCATCATACCTAGAGAACCCACAGGCTGCATCTGCTAGCCATTATAAGATGTCCCTCCTGCCTCCGGCATTTCATGTATCTGTAGGTGCAACCCTCCCCCCTGCAATGTTTTTAATTCATTTTTGTTTTACCTACTCCTCTTATCTAATATTTAATTTGTTAATAGTAAGTTGCTGCCTATTATTTACATTGCCACCAAACCAAAAGGAATCTATACATGTTTTACATCTTCATCCTTGAAAGCTGGCAGTGTTTGAAATGCAGTTAGAAGAGTTGAAACAATGGGAATAGCAAGTCAGTGAAAGTAATAGTTCTATCTACCAATGTTCCATTTAGTTTCAGGAAAAGATGAGCCAATCCAATACTTAGATTTTACCACAATGCATGTGAAACAGTCAAGTGTTGCCCTAATGCATTTTATTTAAGGTTCAAATTTTTTAAAATTCTGATGGATTAAGCAAAGGGTATCAATATTATTTCGATATTTCAACATTATTCAGATACTATTTAGTCTTCCGGCCTCTGTTCCCAAATGGTATTTCAAAAATTTAACAACAGACTCTTTCTCTCTTTAGCTGACAAGTTTATAGATTTTTTAAGCTCCACGGTGGTTTTCAACGAATACTAGTTAGACTCCGTCGAGGCAGTGGCTGTGCCTGCTGCCATGACGCTTAGGCTGTTCTCTCATAAAATGCTTGTTATTAACTGATTTCCGCACATCTCCAAGCTTAGAGAGGAGGGAGGGGCAGTGGGGGAGTCCTTTAAAATGAAGTCTTCATGTGTTGGTAAAGAAATGTTGGATCAGGAAACTTCAGGGAAATAGGATTCTGGAATCATTATCAAATTTACAAGGATTATTTGATGGTGGCGATGGTGGGTGGGAGTAGGGGTTAAGGTAGTCTTGAGTCTTTAATCAAATGATCAAAGACAATTGAAGCATCAATAAATAAGATGGTTCCTGTGTGGGTCGCCAGTACATACAGAGCAGTTTGGATGACTTTGGCCCCTCCCCAACTTATTCTGAGTCCCAAGTAGGAGTTGTCTGAGGCTGGTTATTTGCAGAGTCTGCTCATGCTTTAGGGTTCATTTGCTGGTCTGTAGGGAGCATTCCAGCACCTGGAAGCAACCCTAATCTCACATCTCAGACTGCTGTCTCCCTGGATCCGATGGGCAGCCCAAGTGGGCAGCATGCAGGGGCCGCAGGTGGAGAGCAAATGTAATTAGGAGAATAGTTCTGCCAGAAATCAAAAGGGCATGCTGTTCTGACCTGTCAGACTATCTCCCTCCATATTCTCACATCATTATCAGTAAATGAAAATTTCTGGGCAGGAGAAATTCAGGTGAAATAGCAGAGCAAGGTCAAAAAATATAGAGAGGGAGACAGTGTACCCAAAGCGGTCATCTGGGTGGAATGGTCTCCTGGTGTCCAGGGACGCAGCACGCACCTTAGAATCTCACTCAGTTTATGCGGATGTTTCACGGTGTTAAATACTGTATTACAATAGTTACCAGGTTTATCCAGTAAATGCTAGAGTTGAGAGAGTAGATTAATGGATAGATTTGCTAATCCTTATTAAGTTACTCACTTTAAAAAATGGCTTAGTGACAAAGGAATGGAGGGGTATGGGGAGGGAGAAGTAGCCTGGATTTCAGCTGCAAGATGTAATGAAATGGGGAGTCAATGAGGCAGAAAGGGGTGAGGGCTTGTTCCAGATGCCAGCGGCAGCAGAGAAGGGCTTTAAGCCTTTCCTGAGTGGGTAAACTGATGGGATCAACATCAAAGGACCTGGAAAAAGGCAGAAAAGATAGAAGGGCACCGTGCAAGGCCAGAAAGGAGGTAAAACAAGGCTGTAGATGAACAAGAGATGTGCAAATCCCAGTCCCTCTAAGCTGTACTCCTTCCCAGCTCCTGTCGTTTCCCAGTGTCTACCTCGCCAGACACATGCCTGGGGCTGATAAGAAAGCACTGGGTCCAGGAGATAAGCTATGTGTTGACTTTTGTCCCCATTTCCCTATTGCTTTCCTTTATCTTGTTTTGCCCTGCTGAAGATAAGAATCTACCATAGCCCCAGGCGACAGACAGACAGGTGTCCAGTAAGTGGCAGATACCTTTTAATCAGATGCTATTTCCATAATTACTCCTCTTCCAAATTTTTTGTTGCTAAGCAAATCACAGACTTATTGATAGGCTTTATAGGACAAGATGAGGAAACAGAATTCTAATGAGATATTTATAATCACATTTTAAATAATAGCCTCAGGAATAGTGGATGTCAACCCATTTAGAGCATTTTAGAGAATTCCAAAAGTTAATTAGATAAACCTTTCTAATGGACTGATCAGTCCACTGAATACATCTTCCTGTATCTTGCTGGCAAGACGGTGATGTTGACTATTCAGCTTTATTTTAAATCTCCACTATGAGGGAGCTCTGTTGTTTATAATCAAATGTTCAGGCAGAGAAGAATTGACAAGAATTAGCTTTGTCCAGGCCATCTTTTGACACCTATCGCCTTTTGAATCCAGGGCAAATCACTCAGCAGAGAATTCTATTTTCCCATTTTTGCCCTGTCTTTTGTAATCATCAGCCATTTGTCACTGATATTATTATGAATGTTGGCATGCCTGGCGGATGTGATGGTATGACTGATTCTCAGAACAACTCAACAAAAAAAAGGACTTTCAGCAGGATGAATGCAAATAAGAAATAACCTGGTTTTGAATGGCTTTGGGTTATAACAGCGTTTTAGTTTGCAAATATGAAGGAAGGATAGTAAGAAATTATTTTTATAGGACATGTTTAAAGGAAAATTTTGAGAGTGCCTTTTAAAAAATATTAAAACCCAAAGCAGTCTCTGTGATTAGAAGCAATATTCTTTGTGTGTAATCATGCATGTGTGTGCATGTCGAGTTTCTGAATATGCATTTCTTGTTACTGAAGAAGCTTTCGAGTTTCTTTAGCTAGAAAACTCATTTGTTCGAGAGGCATTTATTTTCACTGGATGTGATCCTGATTCTGGTATTCCATTTTATTCAGGGCATCCCAGATATTTTAATCAACTTTCCACTGGGTTGGATATGGTAGGATTAGCAGCCGACTGGCTGACATCAACAGCAAACACGAACATGTAAGTAGCTAAATCTGTTTTTGTGTAATCCAGGATAATTATTAATGAAGTTCCATAGTCTTTACCTATAATGTGAAAATCTCTTTATTAGGTTGCCCCTAAAATAGTGATACCAACTTCAGAGGTATACAAGTGTTTTCACTCTTATTTAATAGGAAATAGTCCTGATATGTTTTTGATGCAGTCAAACTATATAAAATTTTTAAATACAAAAGGGACTTTTTGACATTTGGGATTATGATTATGTATAATGTGAAAGGGAAATGGGACCAGATGTTGTCTTTTACATAGTATTACTCTGCAATGTTCTTTCTTCAATATGATAAACCACCCTTGCACATTATGCCAGTAATTAAAGCTCTTGACTTTAGGGCTATAAAAAAAGTGCAAACCTTTTGAAAGACCTTTTAGAAATAATTTTCTCTCTGCTTAATGTTATAATCATAGCATCATGTAAGGGTTTAAGGGGGAAATCATTTGTATACATTGTAATGGTGAATTCTTTTTTTAATTACATACATAAAATATGGCTATTTCTATATTTCAGGTTTACCTATGAGATCGCTCCAGTATTTGTGCTCTTGGAATATGTCACACTAAAGAAAATGAGAGAAATCATCGGCTGGCCAGGAGGCTCTGGTGATGGGATATTTTCTCCTGGTATATGATATTTCAACTTTTCTTTATTTTTTTTCTTCTGGTATGCCTTGTTATAAACCTAAGAAAATTAAATATGTAATCCATATTTTCATTAGGTTACATAGGTTGTGTGTTGATCTAAATAATGAATGTGACTAAGGTCATCTTTGAACAAGCCTCCAAGCTAACTACACTGCATGCTTGAATATTAGTTAGTTGTATTCAAAAGGAGCACAAACAGAGATGGTATTTTCCCAGTACTTTTCCTGTGACCCTGCATGCAGTATACGTGGATAACATGGAACAAAGGAATAAAGATTCTAATAAGGGAATTCACTCTGATGCTTCTGGGATTAGTGAAAGGGAAGGAGTAGCCTTGTCCAATAAAACTTTCGCAGATCGAGGGTACATAACAAGGCAAAGTCACTCAATAGAGTGTATGTACTGCTCTAGAAATAATAAGCAGGGAAGCTGGTTTACACTAATTTCCAGGAGCACTGAGAATGTCTAGGGAGATAATTTCTTAAAACCAAAACAGAGAGTGATGATTTCTTCAAGAGATTTCTCATCCCTTCTCTTCTTCATGACATTTGGTCTTTTCCATCTTGCATTTCGTGGCCAGCCATTGCATTCCAAACTTCATTGTTCACACCACCCCCAGCCCAGAGAATCACCCTGAAAGGAAAAGCTGTGCCCTTGGTTCAGGGGTGTGACCTTGGTTTGATGTCCAGAAGAAACCGAAGTTAGGAAGGCAGTGGGAAGAGAGAGTCACTGAACCTTGGAAAAGAAGCCTGGTCAGTTACCTCATCAATGACAGGGGTGGGGGCACCACCTGCCATTGTGTCAGGCGCAGCAAAGGTCAATTCCTGATCTCTCTCCAGAAAATCTACAAAGACAAGCTGGGGGCAGTGGTACATACCTGTAGTCCCAGTAATTGGGAGGCTGAGATAGGAGGATGGAGATTCAAGGTCAACCTCAGCAACGTAGTGAGACTCTGTTTCAAAATAAAAAGGGCTGGGCATGTAGCTCAGAAGTAGAATGCCCCTGGGTTCAATTTCTAGTAAAAAAAAATTAATAAATCTACAAAGACAAGTGGATGATGAAAGAGAAGGGAGAAAAAAAAGAAAAGAAAAAGAAAATGAAAAGCCAGAGAGGAGAAACGATGAGCGAACAACTGTAGCCTCGAGGCCAAGACTTAAATTAAGGATGTTTCCCTACAAGTTCATATCTGCTATTTTATTTTATGTTTTTAAGTATATAGCACATTTTTCAGGTGCCAAAGGAAAAAATGTTAGTTAAATGGAAAGGAAAATTAGCCTTTCTTAAAAAGTCGTCGAACACCAGCTGTGAAGAATTTTAAGCTAGCTTTTCTTTTCTAAGGAGCTTAGAGCTTAGTTTCCCTTTGGTACTAAGTTTTTAGCTTCCATTGTCTGAAATGGATGCTGAAGGCATTTTTCATGAGGAACTAGGTAGGGTTAGGATATCAACATCATTGCTACCCTGATTCCTCCTTCCCTTATATGTTTGGTTGTAGGATTGATCTGTCCCTGAGATATACTGAGAGCATCCTAGTCTCTACGTTAATGGTTCCCAGGAGTAGGGTGAGAATCGCTATACCTGTGGACCCTGAAAATTGGACTGATTTAACTAGGGTCCAGGCCTAACTGACTTGGTTGGTCTTGGAACCTGAATGCTCCAGAAAATATACAGCCCAAGAAAGATTCCTCTTTGGCAGTTCCACTAGGCTAAGTATGGAATTGGAGCTTTCCCCTCCATCCTCAGGATAATGGAGACTTATGGGCAGAGAAGACTGAAACTTGATTGCAGAGGTTCTTCCCTGGAGCCTAAAGACCCGTATGCACTCAACCCAAGTTGGAAACCATAGATGTCATGCTACAGTGTAACATACACATTTCAAAGTCAGGAAGGGCAGCAGAGAAGCCAAGGTACAACCTGATTCTGCTGTACTTCCTACAAGGCATCCCCAAAGACAGATGGCTCATCGCATTTTATTTGCTAATGGATGTTTTACCATCCAGCCTTGCTCCTGGGGTAAAGGGTCTTATGATTTAAGGGGTAGAGATAGGGAACATCACACTTTTTATGTGCCTGGGATCTAAAAGTCCCATTCCCTGGGATGAAATGCAGAGTTAGGTCTGCGACTTGAATACAGAGCTCGGCTCAGTTTATCTGACACCCCCATCGGTACTGGCCAGAGGCTTCCTGCCACGTGGAAAGTTCTTTAGGACTCTGAGAAGAAATGTGCTTCTGTGATCTCACCTCCACCTGAGAACCGGAGAGGACTGAGTGCTCCTCGTGCTCAACAGGCTGTAAAGGACAAGGACTAAGAGGGGAAAAGGAAAATATGGCTCAGTCACAAATCTTTTCTTTTATAGAAAATAAGAGTGTGTAGGGCTCATTCATCTGCCCTCCTGCCTGGGTCACACAGAGAAGTCTGCTCTGACCAGGGACCCAGAAGCCTCTTTATCCACCTCAGGGCTGCAGAGCCTTTAGCTGGAGGATGAGTGAGCTACAGAATGAAGAGTGAGGAGTGGGAGGAAACGGTGGGAAAGCAGCTGTCTTCCTGTCCATCTTCCTCTTTCTCTCTCCCCTCCCCATCCTGTGGGTGTGTGTGTGTGTATGTGTGTGTGTGTGTGTGTGTCTGTATGTGTGTGTGTGTGTATGTGTGTGTGTGTGTGTGTGTGTGTGTGTGTGTGTGTATGTGTGTGTTTTACTGGGGATTGAACCCAGGGGCATTCTACCTCTGAACTACACCCCTAGCCCTTTTTATTTTTTAGTTTGAGACAGAGTCTCACTAAGTCGCTGAGGGCCTTGCTAAGTTGCCAAGACTGGCTGTGAACCTGCGCTCCTCCCGTCTCAGTCTCCCAAGTAGGATTACAGGTGTGAGCCACCACACCAGGCTCCTCCCCAGCCTCTTTAAGAAGAATGACTAGAGCTGCAGTTCTCAACTGGGGGGCTGTTGTGTCCCCCTCAAGGAACACTTGCCATTGTCTGTAGGCATTTGGGGCTGTCATAACTGGGAGGGGGATGCTGCTGGAAACTGGTGGGCAGAGGCCAGGGATGAGGCTGAGCATCCTCTATTGCCCACGACAACCCTCACCATAAAGAATTATGTAGCACAAAATGTCAGTAAGTGCCATGATTGATAAATCACATAAACATTTCTTTAAAAGCTGCCCGTTTCCCTCGTCCAGCCTTTGAGACAGGGTATCTACTTAGCGCTGGCTTGACCTGGATTCTGCTCATCTTGCATCTCTGGGGTCTGAAAGGCTAGGAGCTGCCCTCATTCCTGGTGGGAAGCCAAGACCAGGGTGATGACTGCTCTGTCCCGGTGGCCTGTCTGGGTTGGAGCCCAGGGCTGGTGAGGCAAAAGTCGTAGCTTCTCGTGGGCCATTGAACTTGGCACGGAGCCTTCCTGGGCCTCAGCCACCAGGAGAAAAAGCAACACCAAGCGCCCACATCATGGCTGGCTCTTTGGGAGGGAGGGGAAGGTTTTACCTTCACTTTGTTTCCTGGTCTCACATCTTCCATCCCAGTGCTTTCCTAACAATGTGTCTTTTTCCTGAATGCAAAAATCCTAAGCATCTCAGCAAACCTGGGGAAAGTTCACTTTTCTTTGCTTGTCAAGTGAGATCCTACTTATAAGATACAACCCTTATCTTCTGAAATCCCTGACAATCTTAGGATAACTCAGGAAATCTAATTCCACATGGAATTTAAAATTTCTTAGTTGTATGTTTTCCTGTAATTATGAAATAAAATTTTGTTAACAAATACAATTATATTCCAATGATATCTTGAAGAGGAAAGAACTGTCTTGAGGAACGAGCAGGTGAGCATGATGCGATGCTCTTGGGTATTTACCTGCATTCTCTAAGGATCACTGACCGCTAGCCCGCACCACTAGGGACTGGATTCTTCTCAATCCGAGAACAAGGGGATATGGATTTTTTTGGACTATCTAGTCTGTGCTCTATATAATCAAAACTCCACAGTGCCCTTTTGAGACAATCTTTCTGATTAAAAATTCAACCAGCTGATCAGATAAAATATTTTACCATGTGGCACCTTGAGCCAGTTGTTGTTGTTTTTTTTAAGTACTGGGGATTGAACCCAGGGGTGCTCTACCTCTGAGCTACAGCCCTGCCCTTTTTATATTTTTATTTTGTCACAGAGTCTCACTAAGTTGCTGAGGGTCTCCCAAGTTGCTGAGATTGGCCTCAAACCTGTGATCCTTCTGTCTCAACCTCCCAAGTACGGGGATTATAGGCATGCACCCAGCTGCCATGAGCCATTTAATGTTAATCTTTGGCTGACTTGACCAGGGGTTTTAGTATCATAAATAAATAGCATATCTTTGGGGTAGATCTGACTCAGTATGAATTGAAACAAAAAATATGTTAAATAAAAAAAATACGTTATGGGCCTAAAGCAGAATGACCACACTCACAAACTAGGAAAGGCAAAATTTTCTCTTATAAAGAAATTATAAAAGTTGCTTCAAGTCCAGCATGGTGGCACACACCTGTAATCCTGGTACTTGGGAGGAGGCTGAGACAGGAGGATTGCAAGTTCAAGGCCAGTCTCGGCAACTTAGTGAGACCCTGTTTCAAAATAAAAAATAAAAAGGCGTGAGGGTGTAGGTTAGAGGTAGAATGCCCCTGGGTTCAATCCCTAGTACCAAAACAAAGTTGCTTCAAAGAGCTCCCAGCAAAATCAGAATTAATTTCAGTTCCCCCTAGCAGCTGAGGTGGGGTGTGGAAGGTGGTTCCCATCCTGTAGTCGAGCCCAGTGTGCCTTCTCTGAACACTCTTAGGTAGAGCCTTTAGGCTGAGATTCAGTTCATAGGACAGCCAATAAGGCTTCCCCCTGTGTGCGAGGAGGACTCTAGATGGTGGAAATAAGGAATGTTGCTTACCTGTGAAATGATGTTGATAATGACTAGAAAACGCCACTGTGCCTCGCTGTGCCCTCTAGGTGGCGCCATATCGAACATGTACGCCATGCTGATTGCGCGCTACAAGATGTTCCCAGAGGTCAAGGAGAAAGGAATGGCTGCCATCCCCAGGCTCATTGCCTTCACGTCGGAGCATGTACGTGTTTCTGTTCTTTCCAATTTTAATGCTGTATTCTGTAAAGCCCCAGTTGAAGGATTGCTTTATCCCCAGAGGTTCTCTTTCCGGAAGACATTTCTTGGGAGAGAATGAGGGGCGAGAACAGCTGAGCGGTACAGAGTGCCCTCCTTGTCTCTGAAATCCCAGGAAAACTCAGAAGGTGCAACAGAGTGCCTTTGCCTCCAGTTCCCGCCTTCCAGTTCTCTGTAACAGGGTTGAGTGCTGGGGGAAACTGAGGAAGGAGGGAGGGAGGGAGAGTGACTCCGAACTCATTTGGATCACCAGTGCTTCGCTCTTGTGATCAGAACTCCAGTGTCCCGTTGATACCATCTTCCTGATGAGAAATTCAGTTAACTGATCAGATAGATATTCTACCATCATGAGGCCGTGAGCCATTTGATGTTAGTCTTTGGCTGACTTGACCAGAGGTCATATTACCATAAGAAATAGCATAGAGGTCTGTCATATCTGATCTTTGAACCAGATCCTTCTTAGCCAAGCACAGGCTCCTGCCTTCCACCAGGCTGCCGGCCAGGCCAGGGCCGAGAGCTCTGTTCTTCCCTGTTGAGTGCAGTGGCATTGAGCTCCATAATCCTTCCATGGCCTTCAAAGAGTTCATGCCTTTCCTCCTACTACCACCTGGACACTGAGAAAAAGTGGCCCAACCTGTTCACATAACTAAACAGCCATAGCCTGCCAGTCGACCAGCTTGCTCTCCCATGCAGCTTTGGGCTGCTAGCCATGCTACAGCTACTCATGCAACATCTTGGTGCCCAACCCTCCTGCCATGTGGGTCCTGCAATTGACCAGAGCCATATTTCTTGACAGGTGTCAGATAAGCACTAGCTGCCAGGTAATTCACAAAACTGGTCCTTCATGACCTCTGCCTCAGAGTAGCCCAGGGTCTGGAAAACAACTGCCCCTGAGGAGACCCCAGAGCCCTCTGATGGCCAGGGAAATAGGAGATAGGGAGGGAGGAGAGGGGACTGAAGAAAGACTCAGGGCTCCTGCAAGGAGACCTCGGTCTAGAGAAGCATGGGGCTATAATGGTCTCAGATCTACTGTAGACCTTTTTTTTTTCTGATTTAAGTGGGGTGTGTGTGTGTCTCTGTGTGTTCATAACGAGGAAACAAAGGGCAGGTACAGCTTGGAAGCCAGTGAATATAGTTCACCACCATCTCAGTAGCCATGGAATTAAAGGAAACGAATGATTGTTTGCTAACAAATTTTCTTGAGTATCTTATTTTCAGTTATATTTTGTTTTTAGTTATATGTATAACTAAAATAATATATATATATATATATATATATATATATATATTAAATGGTCTTTTCTTGACTTAAAGGGGTCAAATTTAGAAGAAAAAATATAGCCTGAAATTACCTAGTGTTTTTCCTTTCTATTGCTGCTAAAACAAATTATCACAAACTTAGTGGCTTAAAACAACATGAGTTTCTTATCTTATAGTTATGGATGTCAAGAACTTCAAGTGGGAAAAGCAAGGCTGTGCTCCTCCTCGAGGCTCAGGGAGAATCTATTTCCTGTCCAGCTTCTAGAGGCTGCCTGTGACTTTTGGTTCATGGCCCCTTCCTCCATCTCCCAACCCAGCAACATAGCATCTCCAATCCCTCTCCCTCTCCCTCTCCCCACCCCCTCTCTTTCTCTCGTACTTTTATCACCATATCTCCTTTTCTGACTCTGCCTCCCCTTCACACACAAAGGCACTTATTATTGCATCTGGCCTACTTGAATAACCCAGGCTTACCCCCATCCCAATATCCTTAATCACATCTGCTAAGTCTCTTTTGCCACATAAGGTAATATATTCACAGGTTTCAGGGATGAGGATGTGGACATCTTTGGGAATGAGGGGGCAGTCCATTTTTCATCCTACCACACCTAGTACCACATCAGGAAATAACTTTCATTTCTCAGCTTCTTTCAGGGTAAAAAAAATCATGATATTATCTTTCTTATCAATTGCTAGTTCCCTGAAGTGGATGCGGACCCCCAGATTGTCAAATGTCTCTATATTCTCAGCCTCAAGAAGCCCAGGTGATCTTACATTGGGCATCTTTTTCTTTGGTGTCTTAGCTATTCCAAGCCCAAATGAGGCTGGTCCAGCCGCAAGCTTCCCTGTGCTTTGCCAGGTGGTTCTGGCATGAGTTTTTCAGCCTCACCCTTGACATAAGTTGACTTAGCCTGTTCCAGAAAGTTCAGGCCCTGTGGTCAGAGAAATAATTTTGCTATACTTTCTATGCTTTCTATTGTAAACTTGGACTCTACTCTTTCATTTCTAAGAGAAAGAAAGGCAGCTTGGCTATACAAACACCATTTGATTCTTTATCCTCCTTCCTGAATCTCTCCATGCACATAATTATGAATGATAATTTGAATTATGAACCTCTCCTTAAATACAAATTTGTTCTAACTATAGTCTTATCATTTTTGTGTGTGGTGCTAGAGTTCAATCTCAGGTCCTTATGGCTTTCTAAGCAAATGCTGTATCACTGAGCTGTACCCCCAGACCCTTAAGCTTATCGTTTTATGCACTCTTCTAATGTATAATACTTTGATCAGATTACTATTTGATTTTACAAAATACTTCAAATATATAAAAACTCATGTGATTCTTACAACCTTATGGGACAAGTATTGCTCTCAGCATTTTAAAATTGAAGAGGCTGAAATTAGTCAGAAATTAGGTAGAGCTCCAATTAACTAGAATTTCCTGATTCCCTAGCCAGTGAGCTCCCTGTACTAACTGCTGCTCTAGAAACCATATTAAAAATTCTACATCAAAGGTTTATACACAATATCTCATCAATTGACTTAACATTTTATACTTCCCCTAGTCAAATTTCCACCATGAGCTTTTTATTAATGTGGAAGTGGTGCTAAATTATTACTTCCTCCCCCTACCCAAAAGAAACCATACACATTTATCTCCTAAGAGTGGGCTGGGGAGGATTCCAGAGCTCATTTGTAGCACCCCTGTGTCTCCTTGAACACTTGACCCAAACCCTTCTGGACAGATGGGTTCTTACCAGTGAGTCCTGCCCTTGAAGCTCCAGGTTGGGAGGTCCCATGCCCCCATCTCTAGTTCCTGTGGGCTCTAGACCTCAGGCTGTTCTGTGCAACTTAGCATTCAGTGAAGTGCCTCTTGGCCTCAGGCCAATGGCACATATTCCTTTGGTCTTTTTGCATTTTACAATCACTTCCTCTCCACCTGCTCCAGAAATAGGCTGAAGAAAGAATATTACCAAGTCCTTTCTCGAATGCCTTTTCTCTAGATTAAACGATGCCAGTCCTTGCATAGGGGTTTCTTTCTTGTAGGGAGGGTACTGGAGAGGCTGCTGTGTTCATCCAGCAAGGAGAGAGGAAGGGAGAGGGGATGACAATGGTTGAGGCAGGGGGTGTTGCAGGTGTCTTTCTTCCTGTTCTTTGACAGGTTCCAGAACGCAAGACTTTTGGAGAATCAAGTGAGAGCCTTAGAAAACACTGGCCTCAGTGCCAGGGACATAGGAAGCTCTATCCAAATATTATGTACCTTTAAAAAAACTTGTTTTATAGATTTAAGAAATTAAGAATGCTTCTCCCAGGTTTCATAGCCAGTCAGTAGCAGACCCAGAGCCTCAGTTTCCCAGCCATCCAACACAACTGCTGGGTTAGATGCCTGAGAGCGCGTCTGTAGCTGGCTGCTCTAAATTCACCTGCAGCCCCTTGTCTGGGATCCCGTTTTCCCCATGTTGGTTATTCTAGTGCTGTATAATCTCCTGATCTAATGAACTGGGTCAAGTTATGGTTCTTTCTTCTCTTCTGAGCACTGAGTTTATACCTTGGCATGTTTGCAGACACAGAGGTAGAGATGATGTTGAGAGACTCTAGTCTACTGCGTCCAACCAGAAACTTCAGCTGGAAAGAACCATCTTTTCTTTATTCTGTGTGTGTGTGTGTGTGTGTGTGTGTGTGTGTGTGTGTGTTACTGGGATTTAACTCAGAGGAGTTCTACCACTGAACCCTTTTTATTTATTATTATTTTAATATACTTTTATTGGCACATTATCATTATACATCATAATGAGGTTCTGAATGATAGAAACATACAGGCACACAGCACCTGGTGTGTTGACCTCTAGATCCCACCACACTCCCCCTCTTTCCCCATACATGTTATTGAGATCGGTGTTGATAATTTCATGTATGTACTTAGCATTATTTGAACTGTTTCCTTCATCAAATCTCCTTCCCCCACCTCCCTCCCTTAATCCCCTTCCATTATTTTACTGGAATCTCTCATTTATCTAAAGTCTCTTTTGTTATCCAGTTTCTCTCTAGCTTCCACATATGAGAGAAAATATACAACCCTTCACTTTCTGAGACTAGCTAATATCATTTAGCATATCTTATAGTTCCATCCATTTTCCTGAAAATGACATAATTTTGTTCTTCTTTATGGCTGAGTTAAGATCTTTTGTTTTCTAAGTGGCCCTTCACTCTCTCTCACTTGCACAACACCAAGGCTACCTCCGTCCATTTTAGCCACCAACACAGACTAGAACTTTACCTCACTGAGAAGGAGGGCAAGCTAGTACATTTTTCTATTTGTTCAGCTCCACTGTTTTCTTATAAAACTTGCATAGGACTAACTTAAATAGAATAGCTGAGAAGAGTCTTAGAAGCAAATAAATCACAGAGCTGAAACATGAGATAGTATTCAGGCCATGAATAAAAAGCCCCAAGACTACTTTCCTCCAAAATAAAGAATCACAAAATCTCAGAGGTGGAAGTGATCTTAAAAATCATTTGACGGGGGAAGCCCACCAAGTGCTGTGTGCATGTGTCACTATCACTATGAACTCCATTATGTTGTGAGACTATACTGCACCAATAAAAATATAAAAAAAGATCATTTGATTCTACTCTCACACTTGGCTAGGA
Organism: Glis glis; assembly: GCA_004027185.1. Lineage (NCBI taxonomy): Eukaryota > Metazoa > Chordata > Mammalia > Rodentia > Gliridae > Glis > Glis glis. Next base: position 68,217 of record PVJS01003607.1, read on the forward strand.
TCTCATCCCTGTTCCCCAGATCTTCCATGATGGAAAGGCTTGGTAAAAATGGATCTGATGAGTTCCAGGACCTTTCTTGAAAGTAGGTTTAGAAGGAAGCCAAGACCCCAGCTCAGTAATTCACACCTGTAGGTCTGAAAGCCTCAACCCTGAGCTTGATTCCACGTTCCTCTTATTACTACACATGTGACGCAAGCTCTTCCAGAAATAGTTTCCATGAAGCAGCATATTATCATCTAGGGGAAAAACGTTCTTTATAATCATAGCAGACAGTGGAATATTTTAGGCAAATCGCCATAACTAACTCACGCTACTCTTCACCCGCCAGCCCAGCTCATGTCGACGGCCCTAGAACTGGTCATCACCCTTCTGCCCAGGCCTCTCCGGGCTTTGGCCACCTCTGTGGAGAATTCTAATAGTTGCTTTAGAAAGATGGCTGTCATATGACTGACAAGATTTTGATTTAAAAAGTAGATCTCAACAAGGACAGCAAGATACAAAAAAGTAAAATCAGTGACCATCTAGGAGAGCAAGATACAAAAAAGTAAAATCATCTAGGAGAAAGACAACCCCCACAAAATGTAATGCTCCCCCTTAGGCAGAAACTTAGTCTGACAGAGCTGACAATCAGCGAAAATGTGCGCTAAGTTCAGTTTCCCTCAACACACCTGTGCTGCCACTGCGCTCCCAGCTCCTTCTCATTGAAGGGCCCTTCTCCCTCCCATGTTATTTTCTCTCCATCCAATCCCACCAAAGACTACTCTCAGGAAAGAACCCGAGAGCCATGCTTGGGTGCAAGCAATTAAGATCCAAGTATTGGCTGGGCACATGCCTGTCATCCCAGTACTTGGGAGGCTGAGACAGAAGGATTACAGGTTCAAGGCCAGCCTCAACAACATGGCGAGGCCCTCCGCAAATTAAGCAAGACCCTGTTTGAAAATAAAAAATAAAATAGGGCTGAGGGTGTAGCTCAGAGGTAGAATGTTCCTGGGTTTGATCCCCAGTACCACACACACACACACACACACACACACACACATGGCCCAAGTATTGCCTCTCTGGGAAGGGTCTCCATTGCAGCAATGGCCAGGGACCGAGGCAAGGAGGTGAGGCATGATCCCACCCTCTGTGCAGTGAGACATTGTCCTTGCTCCTGTCTTCATCCATCTTCATTCACTCAATGCTGCTCTGAGCCGGGCACTGAGGAGACAGCAGTGGACAGTCCAGCCCCAGTGTCTTCCCTCAGGGAGCACATGTCATCCTGGGGGAGAAGGGAAGGAGAAGGGTCTGGAGGGAGCAGTCCCCTTTCCTAATGCCCCGAGGCCACATTCCACATCAGGGGACTGACTCTCCCTTGTTCCCAGCCAGCTCGGAAGTGACTGAATAGACTTAATTTTCTTCAGGTTAGTAGATAAAGCTCATGAGCTTTGGAATCCACTAGAAATGGTGACAGGTCCTGCTCTGCCACCTCCCAGGGTCTGACCTCAGTTTAGTGACTTCATCTGCTCATCTGTATAATGGGGGTGATGACAGCCAGCTACATAGTCATAGGGAAAATGAAGTGAGATGATGGATCTGAAAAATAGAGGGCAGTGCCTGCCCTCACTGAGCACCCAGAGGTGGCAGCCAACATCGTCATTCTAACCAGCTGCCCACTGGCGCCCCATAGGGGACAGAGCTGAGCCATCCAGGAGGCAAGTGGAGGCTGGGGGAGAGCAGGGAATTGGGGACGCATCTGGGGCAAATTATTTCCTTAACATTTCTCCCCCAATACCAGAGCAATACTCAAGGATTGAGAGAGTTTCGATCCTCTATTGTTACTTGTATAATTGTGAGATTCCACTTTATACTTCATATGACATGTATTTACTTTAAGAAACAAAGTAATTGACATTAATTGTGTTTGAAGATTTTGAAATTCCAGCAGGGAGACCTGAGGGTGTTGCTACACTAGGCAGGAGGAGGGGAGGATAAGAAGGGCGGCACCTTTGGGAGCCCCTGTCGAGCACTGGGAGATCCGTGGACACTTCACATGACACTTCTACACTTCTCACACCCATTCAGCCCAAAGAGGAATCATCACTGTGATTCAGCAAACAATAGCTCAGAATGAGGAAATAATTTGCCTAAATAGAACCAGGTGACAAACCCAGGTCATTTTGCCTCAGATTATCTCTTTCCAATGCATATTTTCATTTGCTCTTCTCAGAATCCCAAAATCCTGGAAATAAATAGTTGTTCATTGAGTGGCCAAATGACTGACGGCATACTCAGCCCTGAGGTTATCATTTTCCACTAAGTGTCCTCCTTAGATCTCTTTTCAGGTTAAAGAGGTTTCCAAATCTGTATGAATGGTACACACCATTCCTTTCTTTTAACACATATTTAGTGTACAAGCTCACAGTGGGGTGACTTTACACTACTAGGTAGAATCAAGCGTAAATAATAAAGGAGCAGCTTCACAGAAATGCCATGTGCAGATCCATGCCTCCTCTGGGCCACGCAGAATCTCCAAACACATAGCTGGGCCATCCCCTCCCCTCCACTTCATGACAACTAGAAATCAAGACAGCAGTCTCACAGAGTACACGCTTCTTTGTCAACCTGATGCCTTAGAAAGCAGAATGTTCTTTAGGCCGGTTGGCGATCTAGAGCAACAGAGCCCACCCTCTTGCTAAGGCAGATGAAGCTATTGTTCCTCTCAAACCTTAGGATGTGTGGGAGGAAGACCAAGGGTGTATGGAAGGGTGTGAGGAAGGAGGAGGAAAAAGGGGCACTGAGAGGGTGAAGCGCTCCAAGGTTTAGGGAAGGATCAAAGAAGAAGATTCCAGCTCACGCATAGGTTGGGCTGCAGAACCACTTGTTGGGGACCTCTGATGTGCAGTGTTCTCCATTCACTTCTATTCACTGTTCCCCTACTTACCTCCATTCACTCCATCCACAAAGGGAGAAGGGTCACTACAAAAGGATCAAATCCAAGGACAATGGGTAGAGCTAGAAGGTAGAACGTGTGATGGAGTGCCAGAGAGCTAAGAGCTGATCCCCAAGCTAGTGTGCCTTTTCCCTTTCTTTACTTTAAGTTTCTGGGCTGCTTCTTTCTTCTCCCAAGAGCTGGCCTTGGTAGAAAGGCCTGAGGCTGCATCCTATTTGGAAAAGACCCCATCTTAAGCTTTCTGGGATGGGTGGCAAGAAGACCTCTGGACTTGCTTTGAGAAATGACATTGGAGCCAGGCATGGTGGTGCATACCTGTAATCCCAGTACTTGGGAGGCTGAGACAGTAGGATTACATGTTCAAGGCCAGCCTCAGAAACTTAGTGAGATCCTCAGGAACTCAGTGAAACGCTGTTTCAAAATAAAATAGGGCTGGGGGTGTAGGTCAGAGGTAGAACACCCTTGGGTTCAATCCCCAGTACAAAGAAAGAAGGAAGGAAGAAAGGAAAGAAAGAAGAGAAGAGAAAGAAATGAAAAGGGAAGGAAAAGAAATGACCATGGGTTAGAGGCATTGGGGTTCACCATTGTCTGGTTTCAATCACCAAAGCCACACACTTCAGCATTAGGTATTGTGCCTAGAGATTTATGGATTTATGGCAATAAATAGTGGATAGTCCCTGGACTTGTTCTCTGAATGTACAGTCAACAAGTTCAACAAATATTTTATCAATTATATACTATCACAGAGCCTCCCCTCATGTGTTCTAGTAGAGGGCATACAATAAACTAATAAACATTTACTACAGCATACAGCAACAAGAGAGTAGGGTGGTAGTGGACCATTTTACAAAGTGGTCATAAAGGGTCTCTCTGTGGGGGTGATATGTGACCAGACACCTACATCAAATGAGGGCAAGAGACATTATAAATACCTGATAGAAGGGTTTTCAGGAAGAACATAGACCCAGAGGCAAGAATGAGGTCAGCAAGCTCCCAGAAGACCAGGAGGGCCAGCACCACCAGCTGAGAGAACAAGCAGACAGGAGATGGGAGATGGGGAGTGGGTTTCCAAGCCTGCAGAGGGTGGCCCTGAAACCCTGTGACCCACTAGGTAGTTGAGTCTGAGGCTCAGTTAATTGGGTGGATGTGACTAACAGGCTTGGAAGAATGAATGTAGCTTTTCATCTTCTTATCTGAATTCCAATAGAGGAAGAGAAACTGGCACACAGAGACCCTGCACTTGTTTGCCTCAGAGCTTCCTACCCTCCAGCTTCCTCTCCCACTATCCCCCAAAGGGGGTAAGAGTTATTGTCCCCATTAGGAGTGAAGGAGCTGCCTATGCCCTCTCCAGTCATGGCTGAATGGAGTGGTGAGCTGGACCCCTCCTGCAACCTGGTACATTCTCCTTCTCACACTGGTAATCTCGTCCCGTGGAAACTCAGAAAGCATGCTTGTTTTTTAATTACAACATTTTATAACTATAAAATCCCACATTTATCTGTACTCTGTGTGTATGTGTGCGGTATTGGGTTGAACCTAGGGCCTCACACATGCTAGACAAGCATTCTATCACTGAGCTACAGTCCCAGCCCTGCACATGTTTTAAATATAAGCAGAATCATGTAACCTGTGTCTAGATTACCTCATTTAAAAAAAATAGAGAAATTCTCTGTCCATCCAAGTTGAATTTTTATTTAGTATAAAATAAAAATCATGTGGTTTTTAATATCTATTATCCTTAAATGGAAATATGGTTTAGTCTTAAATAAGCACTAGGTCCTATCCAGGGTCTATTGTTATACCAAAATCAGAGGAAGGGGTAGAGTATTCTCATTAACGAATTCATCAGCCATTCTATTTATGAACAGCTGAGTATTACAAGAGTCTTGATTATTGATTAGTTAGGGACAAATCTGAGTCCTTTCAGCTTCTAATTTTTGTTCATAATTTTGCTTCTGAAGCTACTCGGAGCATCTGCCACCCACACACACACACATTGGCATGCCCATTCAGATATGAAGGCCACCCATGCTACATGTTCTAATGTCCTCTGCTCTTGGGGAAACCTCCTCTGAGTTCTTGCTAAATACCTGCTTTCCAGGCTCTTCAGCATCCAGGAGGTTCCAAAGAACAACCTATATTAATCATCCTCGGTCCTCCAAGCCTGGCAGAGGGTTGTTCTTTGGGACAACCTCCTGGCTTTTCTCCTCCAGTTTATTCACAAGTGGTTCCAGTAAACATGATGCCAAGAATTAAAAATTATTCTCCATGTGTTGTCTCCCCAGCAGAGAGACATGCCATTTAAGCTGTCTTCACTGTTTCTTCCTCAGTAGGTCTTGTCTCCCTACCTTCACGTTCCTTCCTTTCCATGCCCCCCTTTCTGGTATTGGGGATTGAACCCAGGGGTATTCTACCTCCAAACTACACCCCCAGCCCTTTTTTATTTTGAAACAGAATCTTGCTGAATTGCTGAGGGTCTAAGTTGCTGAGGGTCTCGAACCTGCAATCTTCCTGTCTCAGTCTTCCAAATACTGGGATTATAGGTGTGTGCCACTGTGTCCAGCTTCCATGGCTCCCTTGGTATTTGTGGATACCATTTAGCTATTTCACTGCTTCCTTTCCCGAAAATATAAACAGACTCAATGTTTGGGCCCTTATTTTCTTTTTCATGCCTCATATCACCTTTGTTCCCTACCCTTAAGCTTTGTATTTGGGCCTGGGTTTTTTTTTTTTAATCGGTGGCATTTGGTACAGTGATCAATTATGCTGGGTAATTGCTCCTCATTTAAGAATCCCTATTCTTTCTCATTACAGTCCAGACAAGAATACGTTCTCTCATTGACCAGGTGCACCAGATCTCTTACTTAGCTCCAATTTGCCATTTCGCAGTTGAGTACTCAAGAGCTCATTCACTGGGGGAATAATTTGAGGAGCTGATGCCTGCTCAGTGGGGCAGCTGGCTCCTCTGTTCAGTGCCCTCCTGGCGACAAGAGAGGGTAACACTGTTTTCCTCTGCATTCGTCATCTTTGGGGCTGCAGCCTCTGCTAAATACTACAGAGAGAACACTGGTTTTTGGTGGGGGAGTCATGCATCTTTACAAATCTGCCCCCATTAAGCTTTTTTTCCCTAGTTCCCAAGTATCTTGCTAACAATTACCCACTTTGTCTTTCTGAGGTTGTAAAATGAGCCTAATGGCCCTTTCCTGTTACTTCTAACTACACTGGGCTTTTTTTTTTTTTTTTTTTTTTTTTTTTTTTTTTGTT
>PVJS01003608.1:9498-74503 GCA_004027185.1 Glis glis
TTTTTTTTTTTTTTTTTTTCAGTACCAGGGATTGAACCCAGGGGCATTCTACCTCTGGGCTACACCCCCAGCCCTATTTTCTATTCTTTATTTTGAAACAGGGTCTCACGAAGTTGTGGAGGACCTCACTAAGTAGCTGAGGCTGGCCGCGAACCCGGATCCTCCAGTCTCAACCTCCCAAGTACTGGGATTGCAAGCATGCGCCACCATGCCCGGTTTAAATTAAGCTACTTCTTTGACAGAAAAGATACAATTATATTCTCACAATTCCCCCCTTTTATTATATATTATTACTCTTTTCTTCAAATTCTATTAACATATAGCGACTCTTGCTCTCGAAGGTGTTTGACAAGAGATTATTTTGGTAATCTATGGAGGATTGTTTGGTTAGAACTGTCTCTGTCTGTCTCAGGACTAGGGCCCTAACACAGAGGATTATACTGCATCCTACTAGGATCATTATTCCAAATACTATAATAATAAATATTATGACCAGAGTCATAATTTCTCCTTGTTTTCCAAACCGTTGTTCCATTAGGCTGGGGAAAGGATCACCTATCCTTGAACTTTTTGCTAGCTCAGCTGCTAATGTGGACAAACTTCGCAGGGCTTCAGCTATAGCACCATCTGGTGCCATATTGTTTGGAACACAGGTGTAACATCGGTCCCTTTTTATGGCACATACCTTTTTCTTTTTTTTCTAAGATCTTATCTAAGGCTAGTCTATTTCCCCAGATTATTTTGTTAGTAGCATCTGTTTCACTATTTCCTGTACGGCATCTAGAGTGTGGTTGACAAACCTCTGTTGATTGTAATATATATCATTCATCCAATCTACCTTTTTATTAATAGTGGACCTCCAAAATAATATTGGTGTAAACCATGTAGCTACCTGGTTTTTAGCCTTAAATTCGTTGGGACCACCCTTTGAAATCCTGATCGAGTCAACATATATGCAAGGGTCTAGTGACCCACTAGAGGGTGCCTCGCTTGGGGTTTGAAATGCCAGGTTGAAAGGAATTGCCAATTGTATTAGAGTGCAAGTTCCACTCTGATTGGTGGGCAAGGTCTCAAGTAGCAGTCCTCTACAGTACCACCAGATGTTTGCTCAGGCAACCGCTAATGCAGACTGATTATCTAGCTCCTCAAAGGACCAGCAGTCACTGCAGCCAGTCACATTGCTCAAAGACACTGACTGTCCCTCCCACCTTGAGAGGCACCAGGTATAGTTAGTATTTGGGACTGGAGGCTTGACAGTTTGGGGGGGGGCTTTTGCTTTGGACCCTGAGCCACAGGAAACAGGAGAGATAGGGTCTTACAAGACTCGTTGCCCCATGCTAGATTGTTCTGAAGGAGGGCTATCATACATCTCCTGTCCATCCCATTGGGTCTGAGGTTCGTCTGAGTGGAAATTGTACCACTTGAGCCTCCAGCCTGCCTGCCACATAAGTGTAACGGTCACTTTTGTTTAAGGGGCTGGCAGAATTTCTAATCCATTTCGACCAGGCATTTGTTTCCCCATATCCTGTCTTAACTTCTATCTTCTGGTGTAAATCCTTTATTTTTACTGTAGTGGCCTGGGTTGAGGGGTTAACATTAGCAGCAGAGGTTGAATTATTAACTAGTCTAACAGTAAGCCTCCCCATGGGATTATTTCCTGACATACCTGCCTGGAGACCAGACCAGCATTTAATGAAAAGGGTGACTTTCCTGGCTTGTGAGTTAGCAAGAGTGGATTATGCTGTAAGTTAGCACAAGTGTCAAGGGAAAACCTTCTAGGCCTGGTTATTTTTTCTTTTAACCCCCTAGGAATTAGAGCAGCTTTACATGGTGGGGCTGTCCACCCTCCATCTGGGGTGTTCCCCAGGGACTTGCCCCAACTAGAGCGAGGGACTTACTTTGGATTATTTTGCTTTATCACACAGATTGGTTCTGGGCAGAGATACAGGACTTGACATGCATTAATCTTTATAGTTATGGGGGTTTCTCCTATAGTTACATTAATAGTTAATTGGGCTAAATAAGGGCTACCCCATACCTGGAAGCTTAACAGAACCAAAAACCAGAATGAATTTAGAGTCCTTTTACAGTTAACTTGAGAGGGTCTGGGTGTTGAGTGATGGTTCATTGTCCTTTCTGAATAGGAGGTGGGGCCCCTTTAACCCATGTGTAATGAGTCCATCCTCTTTCCACAGTGCAAAAGCTGTTTTGGTTGTAAGCAGCACCTGATCTGGTCCTTCCCAGGTTGGCTCTAGCTTGTCCTCCTTCCAGGTCTTTATTGGGATGCTGTCGCCGGGTTGATGAGAGTGCGCTGGAAGTTCAAGAGGTGGGGTTTGGGCTAACAATCCTTGTACCCTAAGAGAGGACAAGGAAGAGGAGAGACCCGACACATAATTTCTGAGAAATTGATCTTTGGTCTCCATGGTTGGTATGTCTGAACCCGGGCCCAAGTAAGGGAGCCCATAGAGGATTTCATATGGTGACACACCAATATCTTTACACGGGAGCAGTTCTAATCCTAAGGAGGGCAATTGGGAGACATTTTGTCCATATGAGTCTGGTTTCTAAGACCAACTTAGTTATTTGTCTTTTTAGGGTCTGGTTCATTCTTTCTACTTTATCAGAAGATGGGGGATGCCTGGGTGTGTGGTATTCCCATTTACTTCCCAGAACCTTTAACAGACCCCTAATAATAGCAGCAGTGAAATTACTTCCATTATCTGAATCTATGTTTTCAACTAATCCAAAGCAGGGAATTATGACTTATAGTAATACTTTAATAACATTGTTGGCCATGGCACTTGGAAATGGGACTGCCTCAACACAGTTGATAAGGTGATCAACTATTGCCAAAAGGTATTTAAGTCTCCCCAGCTTTGGCATTTCCGTGTAGTCCACCTGGATACTTTGGAAAGGCCTGATTCCTGGTTTTCTCCCACCTGCTGGTCTTTACCTTAGAGCTTGCTTATTTACCTTTCTAAGGTAATGCAGCCCTCATTTACTTGCTTAGCTATGGTGTGAATGCCCATGCATCCATAGACCCATAGGCACATGGCCTGTGAGCTCCAGTGACTTCCCTGGTGTAATTGGGCTAATATTTCCCTCATAATGGGTTTAGAAAGCATCTCCCTCCCATCTGGTAACAACCATTTTCCGTTAGGAGTTTTTAGTCTCCCAATTTGATCAGTTGTTCCTCCTCTTGGGGAGTGAACACTGAGGTAGCAGGAGGGGAAGGAATAATGGGGGTAAGATGGAGAATCAGGACTTCTGATTGCAAGGCTGCTTCCTTAGCAACTGTGTCTGCCAATCTATTTCCCTGAGCTTCTGTGGAGTAGCCCCATTGATGCCCAGGAACATGTACTACTATAGCTATTTCTTCAGGTAACATTAAGCTGCCTAGGACCTGGGTAATTAACTCCTTGTGTATGAGGTCCCATCTCTTACTATTGATAAGACCTCTTTCAGCCCAAATCTTTCCAAAGGTATATATTACTCCAAAAGCATATTTTGAGTATAGATGTTTTCTAACTTCCCTTTCAGATGCTTAAAGCTTGGTTTAGAGCAAACAATTCACAGGTCTGGGCTGACCACCCATTGGGAAATCTTCCCACCTCTATGACAGTGACTTGCTCCCCATCAAGACTGAGTATCCATTATGTGTCTTTCCCTCGAGTATTCTAGAGGAGCCATCTACGAAGAGTCTAGTATCTGAAGAGAAAGGGGTCTCCCTGAGATCAGGTCTGACCTTGGTCTGGTAATCTATGAGATCCAGACAATGATGCTCCAAAGGTTCTTGGACTCTACCTCCTATTAAAAATGCAGTTGGGTTAAAGCTGTTATCGGTAGTGAGGGTCTAATCATCTTTTTCTAATAGGATTGCTTCATATTTCAGTATTCGGGAATCCGTCAGCCATCTACCCACCTTCTGGTTTAGAATTACTCTAACCTGATGTGGTGTACTCACAACTGAAGTTCCACCAAAGGTCAGTTTTCTACCCTCCTCTGTGAGTAGGGCTGTGGCTGCTACCGATTAGAATGCATTCAGGCCAGCCTCTGGTAACGGGGTCCAAGAGCTTGGATAAATAGGCCACAGGCTGTCTCTTTCCCCCATGCTCTTGGGTTAACACCCCTAACACAGCACCTTTATCTACATTAACGTAGAGGTAGAACGGTTCTTCTAGGAATGGCAAGGCTAATATTAGGGCAGTGATCAAGGCCTGCTTGAGAACCTCGACCAATTGCATTTCCTCCAGCTTCCAGAGGAGGGGGTTAGGTGCTTCATCTAGGAGTTTAAGATATAATTCCTTCGTTTTGAAGGTATATGAATCAATCCATAATCTACAATACCTGACAAGCACTAAAAATTTCCTTAATTCCCTCTTGGTACCCGGAAGGGACATGCTAGTAATCCCTGAGACCCTCTCTGGACCCAACCTTCTTTTTCCCTCACTGATTAGATGCCCTAAATATTTCACTTCCTTTTCTAAAAATTGCAACCCTCAGGCTGCATTGTCCCAGAAAGTTTAATAAGTCTATTGTGGCATCTGTAACCTTTTCTTTATCTGTTCCAGAGAGGAGCAGATCATCCACATATTGGATTAGTCCAATTGAGGAAGGAGCCTCAAATTCCTCTAGCACTTTTTTCTAGAACTTGTCCAAACAAGTTGGGTGATTCTGTGAACCCTTGTGGCAAGACTATCCAGTGATATTGCTGTTTCCTTCCAGTCCCAGGGTCCTCCCACTCAAACACAAAGATAGCTCTACTTCCCTTAGCTAAAGGACAGGTCCAGAAGACATCCTTTAAATCTACCACACTAAACCAGCTATGTTCATGAGGAATCCTATTAAGAGGGGTATAAGAGTTAGGGACTATGGAGTGCCTACTCTGAACTATCTGATTTATAGTCCTTAGGTCCTGAACCAATCTGTAGGACCCACCTGATTTCCTTACAGGTAATATAGGAGTATTAAATGGGGACATGCAGGGTTCAAGCAGGCCATCCCAGAGTAGGCCTTCTATGATGGGTTGTAATCCTATTCTTCCTTCAAGGGGTATTGGGTATTGCTTTCTCCTAATGGCTCCCCCTTCTATTTTTAGTGTGATCTGAATGGGAGAAATCTTAAGTCCCCTCTATTTCCTTCCTTGGTCCAGTCTACAGGGTGTATACTCTCCTCTTCCAGGGAGGATAGGAGATTGAGTGAAACCTGAATCCTTTGATGATCTACTTTTAATCCAATTCCTAATTTAGTCATTAAGTCTTGGCCCAAAAGATTAGTCCCTGCCTCAGGTACAAAAAGGAATTCTACCTGGGCCAGTCTGGTTTTATATTCAACCTATGTTTCCTCAAAAATAGGTACATTAAATCCTTCTCCCTTCACCCCTAAAACCATTAATGATTTATTAGACAGCCTTAAGGATGGGGTGGGGTGACAGACAAAGGAGGATTTGGCTGCTCCAGAATCAGCCAGCAATGCTAATTCCTCCCTTTCAGGTCCCACCTGCAAATTTATCAAGGGTTCTTGGTAGGGCTCATTTGCATAAAAGAGCCCCTGAGTTCCCTAGTCCTCCTTGAAGGTCATAAGGGGTATAACACTTTCTTCCTTCTTCAGGTCCAGGCATTCCTTTTTAAAACGGCCCTCCTTTCTGCATGGGTAGCATTTATTTTTCCCTTTCCATTTAGGTGGTCCCTGAGTCTCTCCTTCCTTTAGGGGCCCCTGGGTTAAGGATTTTTGTCTCCAGTTTCTGGGACCAGTTTTCCCCTGGGTTACTTGTTCTATAGTAGAGACCATCATTTTAGCTTTTTGTCTTTGTTTTTCTTCATCCCTCCTTACATAGACCCTTTGAGCTTCCCTTAACAATTCCTCTAGGGTCCAATTTCCCTAGTTTTCTAATTTTTGTAGGTTCTTTGTAATGTCTGGCCAACTTTTAGTAACAAAATGTAATTGAAGCATTCCTTGTCCTAGAGGGTCCTCTGGGTTTAACCCAGAATATTTTCTCATTTGGTCCCTCAGTCTGTTAAGAAAATCAGCTGGCCCCTTCTCCTTTCCCTGCTGTATATCAAAAGCCTTAGCTATGTTTTGGGACCCAGGTACAGATTCTCTAATCCCCTTAATTATTAGTTCCCGAAGGTCCCTCATATGACTTCTATGTTCTGGGTTGTTATTCTATGGGGGCTCCTGATTGGGAAACTTAGCCTCAGCAGCGAGGATGTCAGGGCCTGCTGGGTGCTCTCATTCCCATGTGGCCATGGCTGCCCATCTAATGGCTGCCCTCTCCTCTCCAATAAAGAGGATGCCCAAAATGGACGTTAGTTCAGTCCACATGTAAATCTGGGGCCCTAGAAATTGATCTAGCTGGTCTGTGACACCATGGGGGTCCTCTATAAGAGGCTTGAGTTCCTTTCTTAGAGCTCTAACCTCAGAACTAGTTAGGGGGGCATTTACAAAACCAATACCCCTCCACCCAGATGAACTTCCCTAAGTGAGTAAAAAGCCTGCAGCTGTTCCTTTTTAGAAGGAAAGGGGAAATTTTGGACATCCTGTTTACATTGTTGAACCTCTCTTCTCAGTCAGGGAAGACAGGTACATAATGAAGGGGGGCTCTGAGGTCATGCAGTTGACTCAGATTCCCTCCCTTCTCCCCCTCCCTCCTCAAGGGCTTGAGGTGGGTCAGTCTGCTGATCCCCTGAATTACAGGGAGGAGGTAAACAGTCAAGGGGGTCCCAATTGCCATTTTTGCCCTTGTTTTTGTTCATTTATGCCTTCATAGGGAACAAGACTACAGGTCCCTTCCTCCAGCAGAGAGCATAATCTCTCTTCCTGGGTAATAGGACTTTTATCATTGACATATTCAATTAACGATTGACAAACCCAATCCTCACTGGAACCAAATTTTTGCCAGAATACCGATGGTTTGAGGATGGGTTCTTGTGTCCAAATGAAACTGTAGTATTTTACCATTTGGTATTTCTTTTTCCCTGCTGTCCTGGGATTCTCTTCCCAATATTAGTGCATACACCCCAGCGGACTATCTGAGGCAATTTTGTCTAATGCTTCTCCCTCCCTGGGAACCTTCTCACTGGGTGAAGAAGTCTTATTTCCCATCTTGGCTTGACTAGTTGTGGAGCCACAACTAGGTACTTGGCTGAGACCTAGTCTCCCCCTGCTGGAGGTTTCTAGTATTCCTCCCCAGATGCACTTTGTCTTTCTCAGTCCATTTCCCTCATGGGAAATATATCCATGGTAGGCACATCTTAGCTATTGGCGGGCCAGTTAAAGCCCCTAGCAGGCCCCTCCAGAGAGGAGGCCTTATGCTGTATGAAGCGCCAAAGATATAACAGAATGGCAGATCCAGACTCCATGCCTGCTATGTCTCATTCAAGTACACACAGTCTTTACTTCCTACCCTGACCTTCCTGGTTGTGTAATCGTACTAGATGCTAGACTGAGACCTAGTCTCCCCTGCTGGGGTTTCTAGTATTCCTCTCACGATGTGCTTCGTCTTTCTATGTCCATCTCCTTCATGGGAAATATATCCATGGTAGGCGCTTCTTGGAGGGCCAGTTAAAGCCGCTATCAGGCTCCTATGGAGAGACCACCTTATGCCGTATGAAGCGCCAAGGATATAACCGAACGACAGATCCAGATGCCACACTCGCTCATTCAAGCGCACACACGCACAACCCCCGGGATGCCCCGACCACCCAGATGTTACTTGCTTCTCCCCGAAGCGTTCATACCTGAGTCCACACATGGAATTTCTTGTTGCTCACAGAATCTGTTAAGGCCTTCTTTGCGTTGCCTCACAATTTTTGCCTGAAGGTTTGTCACTTGCTCCAGAGATTGTGGGTCCCCTACCCCTCAAGGCTACCACAATAGGGCAGTAGGATGCATCTCTCTTATGAAGGGGCGCTGTGACCCACGTTGGGTACCACATTTGTTAGAAATAACTTTTCATGGTGTCAAGAAAAGGCACGTGTTCGAAAATTGCTTGGCAAGGCGATTTTACTTTTTTGCAAAATAGGGTGCTCCCAGGTATGGGAGAGCACACCTGACAAAGAACTTGGTGGGTCTTAGATCCCTGACGCAAAGCTCCTACTGTGCTGAACCCCTATTGGTGGGAGTTACAGCTTCACATTCTTCCTGGCCAGCTACAGGAAAAGGGGAGGGTCAACACCTGCAATGTCATAAGAGATGCTAATTTTGCAAAGGAATGTAAGTCCCTACCAGGCTACAAAATAGTGGTTTAAGTTAAGCTACTCCTTTGACAGAAAAGATATAATTATATTTTCACAATTGAATTGGACCACCAAGCTCACAATTTGTGTGTGTGTGTGTGTGTGTGTGTGTGTGTGTGTGTATACTGGGTATTGAATGTAGAAGCATTGTACCTCCAAGCTACACCCCAAGCCCTTTTTTATATTTTATTTCAAAACAGGGTCTCGCTAAGTTGCTAAAGCTGGTCTCAGACCTGCAATCCTCCCGTCTCAGCCTCTCAAGTATTGGATTACAGGTGTGAGACACCATGCTTGACCAAGCTTGTGTTTTTTGATCCTGTCCCAGGGCTTAAGCACCACAGGGAGTCTGGCTTGGCATCCAGGTCTCATGATTTAACCAGCTCTGTTCTTGAGGCATGTTATTATCTCCCAGCACCTCAGGTATTTTACTAAGTGAAACAGGGATGTGACAGTACCAGCCTCCTAGGTTATTACAAGAACTAAATGAGTTAATGCATTAAAATTAAGCTCTACAAGGACAGACATTTATTTCAATCTGTGAAATATGACTCTGCCACAGGTGCTCCTGCACCCTGCAATTGCCTCTTACCCCCTCCGGGCCTCCACCAGGAGCTCTTTTATTTGGCCTCTCATGCAGATCTGTGCAGAGGGACTGTGGGTTTGGGGTGGCAGAGAGAGACTTAATGGTGCCTGCTGGGGGGGGGGGCTGGGCCTAGGTGGGGTGCGGAAGTGTGGGATTTTACACATGGAGCATCCTGGAATGCTTGAGAAGAGGTCGCTAGGTGCTTAGGAAAGGGGTGCAGGGGGAGCTGGCAGGAAGCTGGAGATGCAATGTGCTTGATTTGGCTCAGGAACTTTCCTAGGACAAGCCCTGTACCCAGGAAAGGAGGACATTCTTGCTTCCTCCTCCTCCTCCTCCTCCTCCTCCTCCTCCTCCTCCTTCTCCTCCTCCTTCTCTTCCTCCTTCTCCTTCTTGTTCTTTCTGTATTCTCTTCCTTCCTTATTGTGTGACCTGTTGACTAATCACAGAACCATGTGTGGTACAGTTAATGGTGCAGCCCACCACATTTTGGATTCAGCAGGCTCTTGCTAGCTGGGCGGGGCGGGGGGACCTGAGCCGCCAGCTGATGCATTGTTTCTATGAGAAATTCATTCTCCATTCCAGATGATTAATGGTGTAGGACTCAGAATAAAGCCCATTCTGTGCCTTGTCCTGGAACCCTGCCTCCGTGAGTGAGTGAGTGAGTGAGTGGGTGAGTGTGGGGGGAGGGACGTGAGAAAAGGACGGGGTCTTTGGGGAGTTCTATTTGCATAGTAAGAGCCTGGAGGCCCCAGAGAGAGTGAAGGTGAACCCTGGACACGGGGCTACCCAGACCCAGTGCAGACTGAATAGATTGGAAGGAGCAACTGGAGGCCGAGGATACTTCTCCCTGTAACTTTCCAGAAAGTGTTCCAGCAGGGAAAGCGCACAATGTGAAGAGAGCTGCAGGAGCCAGCCAGTCTGGACACTAGCTGCGTTTGGGCAGGGAGATGTCTTGAGCGTAGCCCTCTGAGTGTTAGGCTTGTTCCCTCCCAGCCAAGGTCCTGAGGGGCCTGTGACATGGTCCCAGGAAGAAAGGGCATGAAATAGGCAGACACCCACGGTGTCAGAGAAACTAGAGAGCCAAGTCCTTTTCTAGGTACCTATGTCAGTCAGCTTTTCGTCACTATAAGGAAATACCTGACTCATGAAGAAAAGAGATTTAGCTTACAGATTTGGAGGCTCAAACCGCATGACACAGGGTCTTTGGCAAAGGTAATGGTGGGAGTGTGTACAGGAACAGAGATTACAACTCAACAAGGAAGTAGAGAGGATGGCAGGCCCAGGATCACTCCTTTTATAACCACCTTCTCCTGAGAAATCAAGGTGTCACAAGATAACTACCCCGAAAGTAGGCTCCAATGACCCGAAGGGCCCCACAACCTAAAGACCTCCCTCTAGGCCCCACCTCTTAAAAGTTCCACCACCTCCCATAGCGCCTCCCTGGGACCACATGGACCCATGAGAAGACACAATGAGAAGACCTCACCAAAGATTTATAGTGCTGGTGGGAGGGGTCCTCTCACCTCTCAGAGAGCAGCAACTGGCAGTCCTGTGGCCAAGGACTGCCCTGTTTGCCCAGGAGAAGGACTACAGGCACCTACAACCTCCCCACTGCCTAGGGGACCCAGAGCCTCCACCCCAACAGAAGGGACTCTTCTTAGCTGGTATCACTTGGGGAAACCAGAATTACTCTTATAAAGAGACTTCTACAGGACACAACCTTTGAAATTTGGAGATTGACATTGTGGATTTCAGGTAGGGGTCTCCTCCCACCTTCCTTCTAATGAGGAAGTGAGAGGAGGAATCTGAGGAGCTGGCCCGATGGTGCAAACATGGACCCCACAGATCATATGAGGTATCATTGTTTCCAGGAGGTCCCTGCCTCCCCTTGTTAGCCATGGGAAACTGACTCGACCAAGTTTCACCCCAAAGGCAGCCAAACCACTCCCCACTGCCTCCTTCCTCACTCTCTCTGCAACAAGAATGCTGGGAATTGTTGCCAAAGGATTAGGAAAAAAGAAATGTGACTTTGGGGTTGATCCAAAGCCGGGCTTCTGACACACTATTGGAATGTCTTGTTTCTCTGGGACGTCATCGTTGTTTCACAGGCTAGGAAACACTAGGTTGCCTTAAAGAACATATGTGGTTTATCCCAACTGCCCTCAATAATGAAGGCAGGGGGGAAACATGGCACAAGAGAAGTCAAAAGGGAATTCTGAAACCCAACCCCACCCATAACCCAACTTAGGACAGTTGCCAGGAGGTTACAGCTTGGCGTCCACAGCCCAGGGGAGGAGCCCAGGCACTTAGGTGACCACATGGCTCTGCAGGAGGAGCTGTGTCCTCAAATACCAAGGCGCCATATTCTTGAGTAGCATTTCCTGAACTCCATCCAGGGGCAGGTAGGGCTATAATGGAATCCCATCGAGTGGTAGGGGCATAACTATTAGTGTTGCATACCCAGGGCAAGGTCAGCTATCAAGAACAGGAGAGCTCGGGCCTGGAGCTGAGAGCCTTGCTGGAAAGGCCGGGAGCCTGGCAGTCTTCTTCTGCCAACCTGCAGCAGCGGAAGCTGGCAGGGCTTCTTTTTCATCCATGTCAGTGAGGTTGTCATGTTCCCCTTGACAGCCGGCTACCTCTTTCTGGTTCTGCAAGCCCAGATAAATCATAGTCCTTGTCCCACCTCCAGCCCTGGGTCTTGTGACACTATCCCTGCAGCAAAAACTTGAAATTCCCTGTTCACAAAGAAGTGTCCACGTACCCTGATTTCTCTTAATGGTGCAGGAGGGGTTTCGAACATGGGTGCAATTCATTTAAGGAGCCAGCCTGTGGTGGTGTTCCCCCCACCCCCGCCCAGCCCCATTCAGCTGTTTGTGTTAAGTTTGGGTTGGCAGTTGACTTGGTTTTGCTGAAGCCTGACCATTCCCCACTGGCAAGGTAGACTTACCTTCTGGTTGATCACTCAGTACAGGCTCTGTGCTTGTCCTTGTCCCGGGAGCGGGAGGAATGGGAGACCCTCACTGTTCATGGTCGGCTCTCAGCAAACCAACTGATAATGATGCAAAATTCTTTTTCATAATTATGGTTAGCGAATTCCCCAAACTCATTGTCATATCTTATTATAGAGATGTGCTGGCCTCCCAGGCGCCTCCCTGCAGGCCCATCTCTGGGAAGCAGGCAAACAAAGAAAGGAGTATGGAAGCCAAAGTGATTCTTAGGGCCAGAGTGACAGGATGCAGAGACTGGCAGGAAATGATACACACAATTAGCAGCCTGGCAAGTTAGGCAAGACCCCGTTAAGCCTCCTGTGATTTCTCTGAATGCATCTAGGAGGGCTTTGTAGCAAACTTTAGCTTTTTATACATCTCAGTAGCGATGAAAATAGAGCAACTGTGGTTGATTGACAGAGTCGAGTAGTGCCTCTTTATCCTCGCAAGGCTTTTGTTTGAGAGGAGAGGTGAAAACCCCTTGTCTTGGGCATCAGCAGCCCCCCCGCTCCTAGTAGAGCTCGGCCATCTCTCTCTGGTCTGAAAAGTGCCTCGGCTCCAGCGCAAGGTCAGTGGGAGAAACCAAGCGAAGGTCGCACCATTTTTTCTTCTCCTTTATATTTTGTAGCCATGGTTAGTGGATGAATGTTTAAAAAGATCCCAAAGCATGAAGGGGAAACTTGAGTATTCTTATTTGCATATTAATACTGAACCTGTGTGGCCAGCACCCAGTTATTTCAAAGGCTGTTGCCAGGAGTCCAGCTCTGAAAGGCCTCCGTGGGAAGGGGGGCACCTGGGGCCTTTGCAAGGGGCTTCACAACATGAGAACGCCCCCACCCCGGCCCTTTCTTTCTGGTGCTCTCTGGACTTCCCCAAGTGCGAGGAGCCAGAGTTTCTCCAAGCTGCTGTCGTTGCCTATCCATGTTCCCCCTTCACAAAGGAGAGGTGGGCGCAAGGCGTTGGTGGGAATTTGGAGATGGGGCTATTTTTCTTTTATGCTGTTGAGTATGTTTTTATTACCTGGTTTTAAATTACATTTATCACTATTTGATTGCTACCCGTGTTACTCTGGGTTATCCTAAGGGCTGGGTTAGGAGGATTTGGGTTTTCCCTTGGACAGTGGGGACTTGTTCTTTTATTGTGTTCTCATAGTACTATACTGGAAGCAGGTGGAATTTAGGTTGTCCAAAATAGCTTACCTGCTGGAAACGAGTTTCTTAAAAACATAGTAGCATTTGGTTCATTTAGAAGAGATATTTAAACCAGGGGTGGTGGCACGCGCCTGTAATCCCAGTACTTGGGAGGCTGAGACAGTAGGATTGTAGGTTTGAGGTCAGCCTCAGCAACTTAGCAAGACCCTATTTCAAAATGAAAAATAAAAAGGTCTGGGAGTGTAGCTTGGAGGTAGAATGCCCCTGGGTTCAGTCCCCAGAACAGAGATAGATAGATAGAGAGAGAGATATTTAGGATGAGAGGGTGACCATGTTCCTTTAAGATCAGAGGCGATCCTTGCTCGGGATCCCAGGGATTTTATGAGCACCTGGCGCCCCCTAGTGTCCAAGTGGCAGCAGTGGCCTTGCATGCTTCAATCCTACCAAGAAATTGAGCATAGATGCAGTAGTAAGAGGAATCTCACTTGATTTTCATTCATTCCCTGGGACTGGGGCACTGGCAGGGGGGATAAGTGGAGGGAACGACTGGCTTCAAGAAGCCCTAGGTTCAAGGCTAGCCTCAGCAACTTAGTGAAACCCTGTTTCAAAATAAAAAGTAAAGTTTAAGGGCTGGGGGTGTAGCTCAGAGACTGAATGCCCTTGGGTTCATTCCCCAGTAGCACACACAAAAAAGTGGCTTATTCAATCCCCTGAAAGTTGCAGTATCTTGCACTCAAACCACAGCCCTTGGGGAAAGGGCAGACTGTGTTCGGGAGTTCCTCAGGGAGTATTAGGAGGAGACCAGGTTCATGTAGGGAAAACAGATTAGGTTTGAAATTAAAGAGACTAGAGTTCACCAGGCATGGTAGCACACACTTATAATCCCAGTACTTGGGAGGCTCAAACAGGAGAATCACAGGTCTGAGGACAGCCTCAGAAACTTAGCAATACTCTCAGCAACCTAGCAAGACCCCATTTCAAAACAAAAAATAAAAAGGTCTGGGGATATAATTTGGAGGTAGAAATCCTCTGGGCTCAATCCCCAGGATCCCCCCCACACTATAGAATTCAACTCCTACCACAGCCACCAGCCAACAGTGTGCTCTTGAACTAAACAACAGCTTCAGAGTGGTGGCGGGGATAGTGTATTTTAGGGGTGTTAGTAGAATCCTGTGAGAAGGAGCAGACACAGGGAAGTGTCTGCTGCCTCTCAGTGAGCCCTGGCCCCTTGCCCCTCATCCCAATTTGAAACAGCTCCCATGGGCTCTGTTCATGAATATGCCATTTATGTTCATAAAAATATGGAGAGTTTTTTTCTGTTTTGATTGATTTAAAAATGTAACTCTAAAAATTCATCTTAAAATCACTCATGCAATCATTTCCAGCTCCCATGTAGCCTTTTGCTCTCTGACAATTATGAGAAATGGCTGGGCCCCACCACTGGCGCTGGAGCTGCCCAATTGGGCCGAATGAGGTGACCCAGTGACGGGTTGCCCTGGAGTTGCTGGGAAGTGACAGCTCATATTTTGCTGACCTAGAGCTCTGGCTTCATTAGAAGTCAGCAATTAATTTCCCTCCTGGCCTACTCCAGTGGATTATCAAAACTTTCCCCTAACAAACATATACTCATTTTGGCTTCTAATTTTATTTTCCATTTATTTGGGGGAAGCTTTTCTATCACAGAAGAGTTTGGATTAATTAGAAACTACTCTTCTGCCTTTCATGTTCACTATAGAAGGAGAAAGAGAAATTATTGGTAGCATAGGTTAATGTGGGCCTATGTAAACATGTAAAATTTTTACAGACTAGTTGCTTTTACTACACCCTTAACTAAAAGAAAGAGGAGTAATTTTTTTTTCTTTTTTGGTACTGGGGATTGAATTCAGGGGCATTCTACCTCCAAGCGACACTCCTAGCTCTTTTTATTTTTTGTTTTGAAACAGGGTCTTGCTAGATCCTGAGTCTCGCTAAGTTGCTGAGGCTGGCCTCGAACCTGCGCTTCTCCTGTCTCAGCCTCCCAAGTACTGGGATTACAGGTGTGTGCCACCACACCTGGCTAAGAGGAGTAACTTTGAGTACATAAATAGATTATTTTGATTGTTGCTGGGGGAGGGGGCAGAAGAGATGGAGACACCACAGATGAGTGGGATGGAGCCCCGAGTTGGTCACTTGTGCGTATGTATGTGTGTCCTTGAGCACAGCACTCAGCTCTCCCAAATCTCCAGCTTCCGCATCTGTAAGATGAGGCATCATCCTGGCACCTACCCCATAAGGTCATCGATGAGATTATATCAGATGATACCTCACATAAAAAGTATCCAGTAACTGATAAGTCTGCTGTTATTCACACTTTCTGAGCCAACTTACTTTGAGACCACACTGCACATTTTGCAAGCTTCCTTGGCAATTTACAGAAGTACAGGTGGTCTTACTTCACTTCCTGCTGAAATGGAAGAGCAATCACCACCTTAACCATCTAGGGATGAGATGCAGAGGAGATCTTATGCAATCCTGCAACAAGATTTCTCTACTTCGCATGTCTTCTCTGCTCTTAGTTTAGGCTTAAAGGAAGACATTTGCAACCAAGAGAGCTATAAGTCAGATCCCTCAGACATTTTCAAAGGATGTTTCTCTTGCCACCCACGGGCTGCTTCAGAAGGACCAGGGCCTCCCCCTTGTACCTCCCCTTTTTTAATCCACAGTATCCTTATCACAGTGTCGGGGATAAGGGTGAGAGCTCAAATTCAAAACCTGACCACAGTATTGCCTGTGGTTTCCATTGCATTTCACTACACTGTGATAGAAAAGTGCAAGGGGGGAATGCTGTGTCATTACCTAGGAGAAAAGCAATACTTTCAGCAAGTCTGTGGCCACACAAAAGCAATCAGTACCAGACCCAAACTTCTCCAAAGACTTTGTGTAAGAACCTGTTCTTTCACCAAGATGATTGTGGTAGTACTTTTGATAATGATAGTATTCATATTTCTAAACTCTATCTGGAAGACCAAGTGAATCAACTTCACTAAAGAAGATAAAAATTCTCATTGCTGTGGCTTGGATGTTCTAGAAATATATACTTGCAGAACAAGAAGGCTCTTGGGGAGCATCTGTGGCCAGAGGCTGCCTCTAGGAAACTGTCCAAAGTAGAGGCAGATCGTCCCAATAGCTACCCCTGGCACTGAGATGCAGGAGAAGTCGTGTAACCCACCTGAGCTCTGTTCTTCTTCTTAACCATTTGCAAGATGGTCATGTGAAGTTTAAATGAGGTAACCATGGATGCAGTTAACACAATTCAATTACCAATAACCAATTAATATAAAACACTGTTACATAACCATTGCTCAATATGAGGTAGCAATCATTATCACCACCATCTTATTTCTGCAACTGTTCAGGGACGAGGGTGTGGGCTGTTAGTTCTCTATTCTGGTCACTCTCTGAGCTCCGTCTTCCTGCTACGTAACAGAACTCTCTTATGCTTCTCAATATAGAGGAAGCTCATTTCTTCCTATCCAGGTCTTGCTTGGTTCTAAATCTGACAGATAATACAGTTCCAATCCCCCTCCCTTTTAGGATCTCTGTTCCCTTTTCTTTGAAATTACCTGGTGGTAATTTTGAAATTAGGAGGTTAATCAGAAGTCTGAAGGGCCTTGCAGCTCTGCAGCTCTTATTTTTTTGTTGTTTTTTTTTTTTTTGGCGGTACCGGGGATTGAATGCAGGGGCGTTCTACCTCCGCGCTATGCCCCTGGCCCTATTTTTTATACTTTTTGAAACCGGGTCTCACGAAGTTGCGGAGGGCCTCACTAAGTAGAGAGAGAGAGAGAGACAGGGAGTGAGAGAGAGAGAGAGAGAGAGCTGAGGCTGGCCGCGAACCCGGATCCTCCGGTCTCTGCCTCCCAAAGTACTGGGATTACAAGCGTGCGCCACCATGCCCGGCTTGCAGCTCTTATTTTTAAATGTACTTTTATTGGTGCATTGTAATCTCACATCATAATGAAGTTCAGAGTGACAGGGACATACAGACATATATGCACTCAGCACTTGGTGAGCTCCCCCCAAATCCACCTCCCCGTTTTCTCTCCTTCCCCATACATGATATTGAGATTAGCATTGATAATTTTCTATATGTACATAGTGTCAATGGAAGTGTTTCCTTCATCAATTCTCCCTCCCCCTCAATTCCCTCCCCTAGACATCCTCCATCGCTCCACTGGGGTTTCTCCTTCTTTATGTAGAGTCTCTCTTGCATCCCAGTTTCTCCCTAGCTTCCACATATGAGAGAAAATGTATGAACCTTTGCTTTCTGTGAGTGGCTACTCTGCTACTCTTGATACTAATGTCCTTTTGGTACCTGCAGGTATTACCTGGCCGGTCCTCTGTCTTCAGACTCTACTCTGGTCACCACTGCTCCACAGGCAAGACTCTCCTTAGAGCTTGCACTGAGAAAATGGCAACCATCGGATGTTTGGTATGGTTGTGTTATCCCACAGGTATAACTTGATTCTTCTCCCTTACATCATTCTATGTACCCTTGGAAAGAACAAAAGTTGGAGTGTTGCTATTGTCCTTGTCTATCCATTAAAATAACAGATCAAGATGAAGGCTGACCTACAGCTAGGTTTTGCCACAAACCTAGGTTACTTTGGGAAGGTGTCTACAAAATAAAGGACACTGGCTGGCATTTATTGAACACTATGCTAAGCTTTAACATGCACTCATTGTTTAATTCTTAAGACTGTCTGAGGTAGGTGCTCTTCTTATCCCCATTCTACTGCCAAGGAATCTAAGGTTTAGACACATTAAGTAACCTGCCAATGGTAAAGCAACGTTAAGGGCAGAGCTGGGTTTGACTCCAGCAGCTCCATCCAAGAGTCTTTGTCCTTGAGCACGTATGAATCACTCCCAGAAAGATTTCTCACAGTTTTTTTTAAGTACTCATCTGTGAAGATGCTTAGGGTCAAGAAGGTAGACTACACTCCTGAAGACTGCTTTTACTCCATGATTAATATCACCACATGGCTCCATAATAAAGAACTATAAACTGAATGGATTAAATGACAGAAATCTATTGTCTCATATTTTTGGAGGCTAAAAATCAGAAATCAAGATGGTGGCAGCATAGGTTCCTCTCAGGCTGTGAGGGAAGGATCTGTTCTATGCCTCTCTCCTTGGCTTCTACATAACCATCTTGCCTTTGTGTCTCTTACTATTATCTTTCTTCTAAGCATGTTGGTGTCTGTGTCCAAATGTCCCCTTCTTTTTTTCTTTCTTTTTTTTTTTGCGGTACCGGGGATTGAACGCAGGGGCGTTCTACCTCCGCGCTACACCCCCGGCCCTATTTTTTTATACTTTATTTTGAAACTGGGTCTCACGAAGTTGCGGAGGCCTCACTAAGTAGAGAGAGAGAGAGAGAGACAGGGAGGGAGAGAGAGAGAGGAGAGCAAGCTAAGGCTGGCCCCGAACCTGGATCCTCCAGTCTCCGCCTCCCAAAATACTGGTATTACAAGCGTGCGCCACCATGCCCGGCCAAATGTCCCCTTCTTATGAGGACACCAGTCATACTGGATTAAAGCCCACTCTAATGATTTCATTTCCACGTGATTCCCTCTCTAAAGACCCTATCTTCAAATAAGGCCACATTCTGAGGTACTAGGGGGTTAGAATGCCAACGTATCTTTTTGATGGGGGAGGATATGTCAGACCATACAGCTCCCCTCTGTCATTTCTAGGTAATAATCAGCGTGATGATTCTATTTCCTCACAGCAGGGATGTGGTTTATTAGCAGAGAACTGTCAAAAACACTTCGCTTTTAGAATCAGATAGGGCAACTTTGTTGATGACTCATTTGCTGCTTTTAGCTAATAGTCATGCAAGCAGATTTCTGGATACTAGTCTACAAAAACAGAATGAACAACTTTAAGAAGTAAAGAAAATAAAAGTTTCAGTTATTGTCTAACTTTTAGAAACCATGACTGTCAATGGCATGGAATGAACTCTCAGTGAATCAAGCCCTCTTTGGGAATTAGGTATCTTCAAAGGGGAACCTACCATTTTCTAAATGGTTTCCTAAAAGAATTAATTAACTTCATGGAGAGGAGCAACTTGCCTTCAGAATCATTTACTACTGGAAGACTGATTCCACTTAAAACTGCGATTGTTGAGAAATGGCATTCTACTCTTAAGAACTGTCTATAATCGACATGATTATCTCCTTTCTTATTTTATTCAGAGTAAAGATAATTGCTGTATTGAATTGGAGAGGAAATCAGAGTGTAGGGACTACTAACTTCAAGATGTATTTAATGAAAGGGTAATGACATCATTATATAACCACTGTTTGTGTTGGTTTAAGTCCAGCACTGATGGAGTAAACTGATGGAATTGTGGTAACTATTGCCTAAGTTGGGCTGGGTGAGAAAATGACGACTGAGTGTTATTTTCAAGGTTTCTAGCCTTTTGCTCTTTAAAATTTAAATACTCAGTACGCAGTGGAGAGAAGTGTGTAGAATCTATTTCTGCTGCCATTGTGTAAAAACTGTGTAAAGAGATTATCTATACATCTATATCTTCATATCTCAGAAAGTACACACGAGGAACTCCTTGCTAGGGACTAGAGGTCTGGGGTGGGGAGACTAAGCTTTCATTGCGTACCTTTTGTATAGTTTTGTTGATTTATTTTTACCATGTCCATTTATAGCATTTATTTTTACAAGTCATCTCCCGATATCCACAAGGGTTTGGTCCCAAACCAAACTAGGTATCCCCTGCAGATACTACAATCTACAGACGCTCAAGTCTTATATAAAATGGTGTAGTATTGGCATATAACCCACACACATCCTTCTGTGTACTTTATTTATTTACTATGGTGCTGGGGATTGAACCCAGGGTTTTGTGCATTCTAGGTAAGCACTTTCCCACTGAGATATACCTCTAGTCCCTCCTGTGTGTTTAAAATCATCTCTAGATTATTTATAATAGCTAATACAATAAAATGCTATGTAAACAGTTGTTATACTGTATTGTTTAGGGAATGATGAGAAAGAAAAAGTCTGTGCATGTTGATATGCAATTTTTAAAAAATTGTCAGTCTGTGGTTGGTCAAATCTGCAGTTGCAGAACCTATGGATATAGACACCCAACTATAAGCACATGTTTCTGATAACTGCACACACACAACTAAACTAGCCAAGGACGCTCAAGTTGTAAGTTGCTCCAAGAATCCTTTCAGTCCCTTTTCCCTTTGTTAACCCTGGGGCTGCCTCTGGGCCAGGTGTGAAATTTAGCTTACTTTCATCATGGTTTCTAGTCCCTCCCCTTTCAGCACCTGCCTCCTTTCTTCCTGTGAGAGGCCAAGGCAAGCTTTCAAGAATTAAAGAAATAAAATCCAGGCCTTCTGAGCCCTGGGTTGAGAGACATTTAACTTGTTGTTCCCTCAGGCTTTAGAGTCAATAATTTTAAGCAATCTCTGTACTGGTATGTGCCATATCTGAGGAGAGTTCCTCTCCCATCACAGAATCCACGGTGTTGAGAATCTGCAGATCTCAACCAAATCAGCAAACTTGGCCCTGTATGTTTTGAATCCTTCTGCAGCATTCCCACACTGAGAGTTGATCTTCTGGTGCCTGCTTACTCCTACTGGTGCAAAACTCCTCCTTACACAGTGTTGAAATCGAACTCTATGGACCTTCTACCCCTGACCCAGCCCCTACCACCTGAGCCCTTCAGCCGTTTCTCCCAAAGCAACAGCTTTGGCTTCTTCAGCTCTTCTTTGCTTAACCTGGGCTTCAGGTAACCTTGATCTCCTACAACAAAATGTCTCTGACGACATAAGTTTGGGTCAGCTTCCCAACAGTGAAGGCAAATTTTTACTAGTGCTCTGAACAGTTGGGTATAGACATAGCCATCACCAACTTTCCTCTATAAATTGTCAGTGTTACTTATCAAAATGTATAACTACAATGCACCAATAAATGGATATATTTAAAAAATAAAAATAAAAATAAATTAAAAACAAAGAAAAAAGTGTCAGTGTCAGCTTAAAATTTAACTTGCAGATGGACATGGTCTTGTATGCCTGTAAATCCAATACTTGGGAGACTGAGACAGGAGGATCACAGGTTCGAGGCCAGCCTCAGCAACTTAGCAAGAACCTCAGCAACTTAGTGAGATCCTATTTTAAAATAAAAAATAAAATAAGGCTGGGGATTTAGCTCAGAGGTAGAATGCCCCTGGGTTCAATTGCCAATACCAAAAAGAAAGAAAGAAAGGAAGCAAGGAAGGAAGGAAGGAAAAAAGAAAGAGAGGGGAGAGAGAGAGAGTGAGAGAGAGAGAGAGAGAGAGAGAGAGAGAGAGAGACATCATTTAAGCTGTGATTAGAGTGTAATTTACTTATTTCCCTCATGGGGTGAGAGGGTAGTTACGTCACACTAGTACATCACTCTGTTGACTCACTCTGAGTTGATTATTACCTAAAACACCTCAGTCAGGTCCCCAATGTGGCTTTGAATCTCATGCTTACATTTCTGGAAGCACAGAAAAGCCTTGTGCCTTTTGCTTTAGCACTTCACCTTGTTAACCCATGGTTAGGACTCTGAGAAGCATTTCAGAGCCAGGTCTGTCTTCCTGTGTATTTCCCTGGTGGGTCAACAGACCTGCCTCTCTGTCCCCATCTAGATCAAAGTACTCTATCGGCAATAGAACTCAGATCAGACTCCTTTTCACCTTGGAGGTGAACGAAGGGACAACTAGGGGAGGGAAGGGCCCCAAGAAGACTTGAGTGCTTGGAGGCCTTTCTGACCAGAACACTTTTAATTATTCCATTCAGAATGAGCACTTCAATTTGTGAAGTATGGAGATAGTGGTTTGTGTTTCTGCTCATGAAAAAAGCTGATTTTCTTAGGAGGATGTTTGCAGTGGGGGATGGAGAGTGAGTGGGAAATGGGAAGAGCTTGTACATCCTTGTCCATCCTTCTTCTTAAGAATCCGAGGACCTGGAGAAGGTGCCTGGGGTCACTGGCTGGGAGGCTTGTCTTAGGCATTCAGCCCTCCAAATTTTCATGTTTCTAATTTAGAATGGCTTCAGAGTGCCAGAAGGAGCTTTAAGGAAACATTTTGGGTTTTAAAAACCTCTTCTCTACTTTCTTTCCTTTCAACTAGCATTTTATGAAGGGGGAATTTAGGAATCTTAAATTATTAGAAATGAAAGAATCTTGAGCATTAGGCTCCTCATTTAAAAATGGAACATGAAAGTGCCTGCTATGTAAAAGCTGTAAAGACTTCACGGGAAAACTCCTGGATGGCACTCTGAGTGGAGTCTGGCTCATTTTAAAGGTTCAGTGAATGTGAACGATTTTCATCATGATGGCTGCAGAGGTGGCAGCCCCTCCCCCCTAGATTTTACTCAAAAATTATAAAAAATGTTCTAGTGACTAGAGCTAATTGACAAGGTCATCAGGAGGTGGTGACCTTCCATTCTTCAGTGGTATTGGAGCAGAAACTTGTCATATTGGGAATGGTCTTAGTGAAATATCTCCATGAGACAGATACTGGGATAAATGACCTCTGCTAGCCAAATTAGAAGGGTCAGCAACCTACTAGTATTTTCTTAGATTGCAGCGTGGTAGTGCTGAGAGGCCCTGACCTCATGCTGGCTATGTCTCTCATTAGAGTTCCCAGGGCTACCCCTGGCCACAGTGACTAGGATAATTTGGCCTATTTTTATTGAAAAAAAAATACAGTTATAGGGAAACATCGTAGTTGTCAGACCCTAATCTTTGGGCCTTTTTCCTTTGATCATAAAAGCTGAAAGTATCAAAGTG
Source organism: Glis glis (assembly GCA_004027185.1). Classification (NCBI taxonomy): domain Eukaryota; kingdom Metazoa; phylum Chordata; class Mammalia; order Rodentia; family Gliridae; genus Glis; species Glis glis. The sequence goes on from PVJS01003608.1 coordinate 32,279, forward strand.
TTGGTCTTGGGTCAGAATAGTTAATCTAACGTCTTTATTAAGATGAGCAAAACGTGATTAAAAGTAAATACCTAAAGTAACTAACAATAGCAAACAAAATCTATGACAACAAAAAGAAAAAAGGGGAGAAAAAAAGAAAGAAAAAGTAGACTGAAAATTTAGAAATCTAGGTAGAACATTCAAGGATCTTAGGAATTTTGAATACATTATTTTATTATTTTATTTATTCATAAATGAAAAATTCAAAACTAGGATATAGGAAAAAAGAGTATATAACCATATATTGCTCAAAATTACACATTACTCTTACACATAATTGTTAATGGCTAAGCAGGACTGATGTTAAATTGACTTAATAAAAATATTGTTTTTGTAGGACCCAAATCAAAGTTTAGCAAAATACTCTGTAGGACTCAGATTCTTTTTTTTTTTTGCGGTACTGGGGATTGAACTCAGGGGCATTTTACCTCTGAGCTACACCCCCAGCACCTATATTTTATTTTTTATTTTGAAACGGGGTCTCACTAAGTTGTGGAGGGTGTCATTAAGTAGCTGAGGCCGGCCACAAACCTGCGATTCTCCTGTCTCAGCCTCCCAAGTACTGGGATTACAAGCATGCGCCACCATTCCTGGATGGACTCGGATTCTTTATAACATAGCACAGAGTTCTGAACCTGAGCTCTGGCATGAGGCTGCCAGGGTTTGAGCCCTGGCCCACATTTACTAGCAGTACAACCTTGGGATAATTGCCCACCTCTCTGAGTTCATTTCTCCATCTGTTTTTTTAGACATGTGGCTAGGGTTAGATGAAATCATTCGGGTAGCATACAATGAATGGATTAAGAATCTGACATACACTAAGCATTAAACAAGGCAGGGTTTTTGGATTACCTGGTTCGTAATCCAGGCACCACCATTCATTAGGTGGTGTCATGCTGAAGTTAAAGTTACCATCTAGGAGGAAAAAACAGATGAAGAGTGCTGAGACTAAATCTTTGACCCAGGTTTTTGCCCAGGACCTATGCTATGTATCCATAGCAGGATCCTTTCTGCCTCCAATTTCTCAAAAGGAAACGGAGCAGTGTAGGGCAGTTACTGGTGATAGGAAGTGACAGAATGCTTTTTCACTCTTGCTTGACCTATTTCAGGCTGAAGTGCTGTTTCTGGGGACCAGGCAAGAGCTGTGACCTGGTTGTTTCTTGGGCAGGTGCTATATGTAAAAAGAGAATGGAAACTCTGTTAAACCACACTCTGTGTCAGGTTCTGGTAGTTTTAGTGCCTCCAACACTAGGGTAGAAATTACTCATATTTCCCTTTTAAAATAATTTAGATATAAGGAAGAATGTTGATATGAATACCAACAGGATTATTTTTCAACATGCAAAAATTCATGAAACTGCTGGCTAGTTTTGTCCTTATAAACTATGGCTTAGATTAAGCTGTCACAATTTATTTATTTATTTATTTATTTATTTATTTATTTATTTTTTATTTATTGGTACTGGGGATTGAACCCAGGGGCATTCTACCTCTGAGCTACACCCCCAGCCCTATTTTATTTTTTGTTCTGAAACAAGGTCTCACTAAGTTGTTGAGGCTGGTCTCAAATCTGTGATCCTCCTCTCTCAGCCTCCCAAATGGGATTACAGGCATGTGCCACCACACCCAGCTACAAATAATTTCTAAATATCAAAAAGTTTTTCATTTTGAGAATGTTTAGCTATTTTCCCCAAATCGATGGGACTGTGATCTTTTATGTTGAGAACTATTGGGATTAATAGTGTAGAGAAGAACCCAAATTGACTATTTTCTTAGGAGCGTCCTGAAAGTTTTCCTCAGGAGATATTGGGCTGAGTTGCCCATAGGCATTATGGAATTTCTGGAGAGATTTTAAACAGATGAGAGTCTCTTCAGCCTGGATGGTTTGGACATGTCCTGCCCGTAGGCAGAGAAATGGATGCAATGATTCCTGATGCTCTCTTTGTTCTGTGACCACTGAGTCCAGGGTGACTTTTCAAGATGGCTAATGAGGGTTGCTAGGGCAACGTGGTTCATGTCATGCATGTTAGTCTCTAGTCAAAGCGCAATGGGAACACATAGAAATGTTTAAGGAAACGGTGTTTGGGAGAGGAATCGAGTGATTGGGTTTTGATTTTGAACAATTCTAACTGCAGTGAGGAGAAATTCTCAAAAATGTACCAGGGTGAATATGCTGTCACTGAGACAAGAGATGACATGATGACAGCTTGAACTGGTGATCGGACTGGAGAGGAAGAGAAGTAGATGACCTCCAGATCTCTTTAGAGATTGACAGTAATTGGTGCTGGACTGGCGAAAGGGTAGGTGGGCTTGAGGAGATAAGAACTTCAGATTTGAATATAGTGTGGATGTCCATAGAAGACACAGTTGGATTTTTAGATAAGATCAGAAGGAAGGTTTGGAAGACTCTCCTGGTCCCTCTTAAGTAAGTGAGGAAGGATCCTTCAAGCTAGATGTGGCAAGAGACAGCATCACAATTCATCTTGGCCATGGATTCCTGGAGAAGCTCTCCTAAGGCATCCTGAGTATTGGTTTCAGCCTTTGAATTCTTAAGCTCTATTATTAAGAAGGAAGAGCTCATATTCATCTTATTCCTTATTGTAGTCCAGTACTTAGAATGCCAATCTCATAATATGTTTCCTCAAATCTTTATAGATAAAAGTCTGATGGTTATTTTCCCAAGAGCATAGAGAATAAGAAGTTATGGTGAGAAGAGAAGTCTAGAACCCGTGCCCAAGATACCAGATACCGTCACCTTCCTATGTCCTTCCCCCACTGCCTTCCTCTTTCTCTCCCTCATAAGTCTTGTGCCTTTGTTGAGACTTAAGCCTCTACACCACAAACATCGCACCTTCTCATTCTGTTTGAAAACCTTCTAAAGTTGCTTGTATGAATAGATTTGGTTTTATTTATACCATGTTTGGTGACACTTGTTTTAAGGGGAGAAGGTTTGATGAAACAAGGAGTTACCAAATTGTAGCTACTTGAAAGAAAATGAGCAAAGAACTCAGGTGTAGGCAAAAGAAAGGAAATAACACAATTAGGTCAGCACAAAACAATACAGCTGGAATGGCAGGAAGTTCAGCAAAGGAGGTCCCTTCAGATTCTACAATTCTTGGTAGCCTTGGGAGGCCTGGAAAGTCAGGAAGCCACATGTCATAAATTCTAGGACAGTGAAAAGAAGCCAAGAAGTGGGAATGCCAGGTGAGAAGGAGTAGCCATAGAAAATAATACTGGCGAGCTTCAGCTCCATGGATGTGCTGTGAGGTGGCTGGCTGTGTCCCAGGTGAGCTGTCTCTGGGGCCAGAGCCAGGATGGGGATGACTTCACGGGTAAAGGGTAACAATAGTTTAACTACCTTTTCCTGGAAATTCTTTTCATTCTTGTTGTGACTTTTTTTTTTTAAATTTCAGTGCAAAAAGGATAAGCACATGTTCCCTCAAAATTTTGAAATATATACCCAGGTGGACTGATACCATTGGTGACTGGATTTTTTTCTATCATCAATATGTTGTAAACTTGAAATGAGGGAACTATCTCATGTGCAGATGTTTCCAGAAAGGTGAATGAAATGACTAGAATCACTAATACTGTCAAATGGCCATGGTTTCAAGCAGCAGATATGAAATGTTTTCTAGGTAATAAGTTAAGCATGTGTGTGTACACTCGCACATGTGCACTAGATAATTTCTCTGGCTCTTTTACACCATGTTATTCTGTAAAACATGTTGAATTCTGCCACTCCCGGCTTCTTCATGTAAATATGCAACAGACCTTTGTGAGTGGTACTGGTGCTGAAATCTGGGGAAATACTGTTTGGGGAACCATCTCTTCTGGATGGGGTGCAGGCCCATGGTCATCTCAATTTAGAACCATGAGTACAAGAAGAGGCAGATCTATTCATCACAACTGTAGGCTGAAGAACCTTTCAATCTACTCATCACAACTGTAGAGGCTGAAGAACCTTTCACCTTATCTCTGACTTCATAGATGCCTAAAATGCAGGATGTCCGACCATCTCAGGTGTAAGTTGTACCAGATATTCTGGGTCGTTACTTTGACAATTACTGGAATAAACATAAATATCCTACATTTTTCTTCTTTGGAATGATTGGTTACTCTGTAATTTTCATCTTTCTACCAGAAAGCTGTGTGTGCACCAATGATCATAGTGGCTTTGAATACAATGTTCATCCTCTACAGTTCCGTCTAGATTAGGAAGGCTTGTCTTGGAGTCTCCCTGCCTCCATTCTTTTCTGCAGTCCTCTTATTCCTTTTCCTGACTTTTCTTCCCTTCTACTTGCAGTACTACCTACTTTTTTTCTGCTGCCCTTAGCTATGCCAGTGTAACATAGTGCTTTCTCTCTTCCTTTTCCAGTTCCCATCAGAGCTTAGCAGCACCGAATTCAAGTCCTGTCATCTTATTTTTAGCACAGTTTATGAGAACTGAGTTCCAGTCCTTCCATCTTATTTTCAGCAAGATAACAGAACATATCTAATCCATTTATGAAAGCATTCTAGTTGTCTCAATATTTTGATAGGAGACAATATTTAACATTCAGGATTACTCAGTACACACGGGGCAGGCAGTGGTGTCCATCATTTTGGATGAAGTCTTCTAATTTCTCTTTCATCCTATAGACAGGCAAAGTCTCAGAACTGGGCAGGACTTGTCTATATGATGTGCCATGTCTCCTTCTTTTCAAAGAAGGCATGGGAAGGGACCCTGGGGCATCACTGGTGATGGTCTTCTTTCTTTTACAGAAAAAAGCATAACCTAAATGGATCCAGGTCAGATTAGGTAAGGAATGGGATTGAAAAGGAGATGTATCCTTGAAATCAGCCAACCTCACAGCCTGGGGCAGACATTTGTGGTCAGCTGAGTCACACTGCCTTGGGATTAGCCAGCTCTACCTTCTGTTTCAACAATAAAAAGTCTTGCAAAATGGCTGGCATGTGAGACAGAGGTATCCAAAAAGTCTTGGCATCTTTACCAGCAGTGTACCGAGTCTTCGGGAAGAGACTTGTTAGAGCATGGTCCATGCACTCTACCACTAGAGAGAGGTCCAGGTTCACACAGGATGTAGTGCTTTTCAGTTTGTCTATACCTACAGAAAGAGACAAAAGTACTCTTACTCTTTGGAAGAAGAGGAAAAGCAGGGTGGGAGGCTTGGGTGCAAGAGGGAGAGTGTAGGTGGGGGAGTTTATTTTGAGTTTACCATTAGAATTGAGGCCCACTGTGATGGTTTTTCTATCTAGTTCTCAGAAAAGGATGCAGCTGTAATTTCTGTAGACCAGTGGCTCTCAAACTTGAGTGGGCAGAAGAATTTCCTAGAGGCTTTGTTAAATTCCACATTTCTGAGTTCCAACTCCAGAGTTTCTGAGTCGGTAAGTGTGAGGTAGGACTAGGTTTTTGCATTTCAAACAAGTTCCCAGGTGACGATGATGTGGCTGGTCTAGGGAATAAGCTTTGAGTACTACTGCTTTAAAGTAATGGGGGAAAGGTGTTTCACATCATGAGACTCCTGAGCCTCAGAAGCTATGGGATTGATTCCTAATATGTTTTAAGGGAGAACTGTGTTTACAGGAAATGTGAGTGTGTGCATGTGCTTGTGCATGTGTGTGTGCCCACGTGTGTGGGTGTGAGAGTGCACTCATGTACCATGTACCTCTATGATTCCATGTATAAAGAGAGATTTATCCCCAAATCTCCAGAGCCAGGAAGCTGAAAGTATCCTGGTTCTCAGGTGAATGAAGTACTCGAGTACTGAGCCTTTAGAGAGGCAGATATTTACAAGGAATTGCTAATGGTTTGGAGCTCCAGTCTCTTCAATAAATGGTGTGGTGAAAGTAGCTTTCCACATGCAGAAGAATGAAACTGGACCCTAATCTCATGATACCATCTACAAAAATCAAGTCAAAATGGGCTAAAGACTTAGACATAAGACCTGAAACTATAAAACTACTAGAAGAAAACTGACGGGAATATCTCTTGTTACTACTCTGGGCAAGGATTTTTTTAGATATGACCCCCAAAACACAAGGAACAAAAGCATAATTATAGATGTAATTACACCAAACTAAAAAGCTTCTGAACAGCAAAGGAAACAGATAAAAGAATGAAAAGTCAGCTGGGTGTGGTGGTGCACACCTGGAATCCCAGTACTTGGGAGGCTAAAACAGGAAAACTGCAGGTTCGAGGACAGTCTCAGCAACTTACACTGTTTCAAAATAAAAAATAAAAAAGGGGTGGGGGTAGCTTGGAGTTAGAATGCCCCTGGGTTCAATTCCCAGTACCAAAAAAAAAAAAAATAAGAATGAAGAGTCAACCCATGGAATGGGAAAATTATAGGCAAACCATACATCTGATAGGAGTTAATACCAAAATAGGAAAGGAACTCAACTCAATAGCAAGGAAATAAATCTGATTTTTTTATAATCTGATTTTAAAAAGGGGAAAAGGATACAGATATGGTGGTGCACATTTGTAATCTCGGCTACTCAGGAGGCTGAAGGAGGAGGATCAAAAGTTTGAGGCCAGCCTGAGGAACTTAGCGAGATCCTGTCTCAAAATAAAAAATAAATAGAGCTGGGGGTGTAAGTCAGTGATAGAGTACTCCTGGGTTTAATCTCCAGTATTGCAAACTGCAAAATAAATAAATGGATAAGTAAATAAATAGGAAAAGAATCTGAATAGACATTTCTCAAAAGAAGATATACAAATGACCCATATGTATGTGTGTATATGTGTGTGTGTGTGTGTGTGCATATATATATATATATATATATATATATATATATATGTCCCACTATATCTATTCACCAGGGAAGCACAAATTTAAACCACAATGAGACATCATGTCATATCTGTTAGGATGGCTATTATAAAAGGATGAAAGATAACAAGCATCCAGGACAAAATGGAGAAAAGGGAACCCTTGTACACTGTTGGTGGGAATGTAAATTAGTACAGTCATGTTGGAAAACAGTATGACGGTTCCTCAAAAAATTTAAAGTAGAACTACCACATGATTCTTATCATCTCTTAAAACATACCTGAGTTGTGTCTTCTCAAGGGAAAATCTATGATTTTAGATCTTCTTTTTAACCCCAGGCCTCACCAGCCACAAGTTGTTCAGGGACCTAATAAGTAGTAGTGGCTATTTGGAACTTCTACTACCCTAGCCTGGGAAGTGAAGAAAGGTGGCCTTAAATTTATGGTCTAGTTTGGACTGTGGGTCTGTCTGCTCTCTATCTAAGTCCTAACTTGGAAAATTTTAATAAGAACAACCAATATAACATTAGGCTCAATGCTTTTTGGTATTTCTTAGTATAGAGGATTTTGAATGTGCCCAACACAAAGAAATGATAAATGTTGGAAATGACCAATATACCAGTTACTCTGATCTGATTCTTATACTTTGTATACATGTACTGAAATATCACACTGTGCCCCATAAATATGTACAATTATAACATGTTAATTAAAGATAAAAGAATAACTTGAAATTGAATTTGGTGATATACTCTCAACCATTTAAAAAGTACCAATGTTAATATCAAACATAGAATGCTCTTTTATTTTATTTTATTTTATTTTTTTTGCGGTACCAGGGATTGAACGCAGGGGCGTTCTACCTCCACGCTACGCCCCCGGCCCTATTTTTTTTTATACTTTATTTTGAAACCGGTCTCACGAAGTTGCGGAGGGCCTCACTAAGTAGAGAGAGAGAGAGAGAGAGAGAGACAGGGAGAGAGAGAGAGAGAGAGAAAGACAGTGAGAGAGAGCTGAGGCTGGCTGTGAACCCAGATCCTCCGGTCTCCGCCTCCCAAAGTACTGGGATTACAAGTGTGCACCACCACGCCCAGCTTAGAATGCTCTTTTAAATGAGAGATTTTGTTGCTGAAGTGACAGCTGACAGTAAGATATTAGCTGGGAGGTTTGTCAAAAAGACATTGTAATTGATATGTATAGTGTGTGTATGTGTGTGTGTGTGTGTGCGTGTGTGTTTTGTGGGGGGGTGTCTGGGGGAAACAGTCATATTAGAATCCTCTGCAGGTGGATTTGACTCAGCTCTTGGTAGGATCACAGTTTGGAAGGATAGAGTGACACATTGTTCACTCTATCTTTGTCTAACTTAAAGCAGGAGCTCAGGAAATGTTTGAGGAGTAGCAAGGAAATGTCAACGGGGCCAGGAAGTCTGTGGTGGAAGGGGAGTCCTGATATAGGAAATGTGTTCAAATTCCTTAATGCTTGTTCCACTGGAGTCAGTGTCCAAGAATAAATGGCAGACTTGGGCTGGCTGGGTTCAAATCCAGCTCTTCCACTTACTATCTGTGCAATTTCACTTGTTTCTTGATGCCTCTATTTCTATAAAATGAGGGAGATCATAGAATCTACAGAGTCTGCGGGTTATAAACAACAGAGTCCATGTAAAGTACTTAGAATGGTGACGAAGTAGTAGTAAAGGTTCACTCTGTTAGTCACCATTACATAATCTTTATTCCTCTCCTTCCTCCCTGACTCAGTCCTTTGACTTCTGCTACCCTTCCTTCCTTTGCCCTCTTCATGTGTTTCTGCTCTAGAAAGCTTCCACCTAAAAAAAAAAAAAAAAATCCTTTCTGTTCAAACCTGATGTGTCCTAGTAAATCTTTTTTTTTTTTTTTTTTGGCGGTACCAGGGATTGAACCCAGGGGCGTTCTACCTCCGCGCTACGCCCCTGGCCCTATTTTTTATACTTTATTTTGAAGCTGGGTCTCACGAAGTTGCGGAGGGCCTCACTAAGTAGAGAGAGAGAGAGAGAGAGAGAGAGACAGGGAGAGAGAGAGCGAGAGAGCTGAGGCTGGCCGCGAACCCGGATCCTCTGGTCTCCACCTCCCAAAGTACTGGGATTACAAGCGTGCGCCACCACGCCTGGCTTGTCCTAGGAAATCTTAGCCAGTACTCCTCTCCTGGTGTGAATTCCTTGGGAAGTTAGAGACCACACAATCTGGCTTCACTTCTGGGCCTCCGGATCACATCAAAGGAGGATCCATTTCCTTCATGCTGTATAGTCTCCTTGCTTTGAAGTCTCACTTGGTTACTTTTTGTTGTCAACTAGATTACAAGCTGGTTGAGGGTCAGAGTCTGAGCCTTCTCTCTTTCTAAACCTGCATAAGTTCTGAAGCAAGGTAGAGTGAATGACCGGTGCTTAACAAGAAGAATATGCACAGGGACGAGGACCATGGGCCGCAGAGCCAACCTGCCCGGGCTCAGGTCCTGGCCTGACCAGAGGGCATTGTGTAATTTTGTTTAGGACATTCACCTTTCCAAGCCTCTGTTCACTACTCTACCAGTTCTTCTGAGGAGTAGATGATATAATGAATTAGGCACTTATTATAGAACTCGGCACTTAGTACATGCTCAGCAAATGTTTATTAATGCTCAGAGAAGCAAGCGATGTCAGGAATGCATAGGGATCCCTGATCCATATATAAGATCCCCGTTGGTATATTACTCTAGGAACCTTGTTTTAACATTTCTGTTTGAGTTTCTTTATGCTGCCTGTGACAATGAATCCCAGAGTCCACCTAGAAACTCACATTTTTCAATGTAACCTTCTCCATATTGTTGCTTGATGTCTGGAGACAGATGCTTCCAAATGGCGAGCTTTTTTTCAGTTGTCTTTACTGGATCTGCCAATTGTGTTTTGAACAATCCTGGTTCAATGCATGAGACATGCACGCCAAAAGCTTTCATGTCCCGCCTGTGAAAAGAAAAGTCGAAGATGCTTTTTATTTTATTATTATTTAAAAATTTTGTTTTTCTTTTTTCTTTCTTTTTTTCTGCAGAGCTGGGGCTCAAACTCTAGGCTTTGCTCCTCTCATACTAGTGCTCTACCACTGGGTTATATCCCCAGCCCTTGTTTTATGCTATTTATTCACTATTATTTTAAAATGTCTAATCCAAATTTTTTGAATCACTATTTTCTCATGAATCTTTTCACAGAATCACAGAATTAGGTGCACTGGAAAGAAGTGTTTTGCTCTGCCGTCTTGTTTTGCAGATGAGGAAGTTCAGGGTGGTGAAGTGAGGGCAGGTTATCGGTGGGACAGGAAAGGGATCTGAGTGTGACACCCTCCCGCACGCGTCAGTCCAGTGTTCGTCTCCTAAAGCCATCCTCCCCTCCTTAAACTGATGAGCACCTAGGCTAGGACTGTTTCTTCTCAGCACTCTACATACCTGATGGTGAAATGGCCCAATGACTGGCCCTCACAGACAAGTTCACCTCCATTTTAGGAATGTGACTAGATTGAGGCACAGATGAGGATATGCTGAGGACACAGTGTGACAATCCCTGACTTGCTGAACCTGTCCCTATGCCACTGAGCAGCTCTGTCCTCATGTCACTACAGAAAACAGAAAGTTACTCACCTACTGGACATCAAGGTTTTAGAGGAATCATGGCTTCTTTCTTTCTCTCTCTCTCTCTCTCTCTCTTTCTTTCTTCCTTTCTTTCCTCCTCCTTCTTCCATTCTTTCTTCTTTCCATTCCCCCCCCCCCAACAGATGGCATCTCATTTGGTTGCCTACGCTGGACCCGAACTCCTGGGCTCAAGTGATCCTCCTGCCTCAACCTCTTGAGTAGCTGGGACTACAGGTGCATGCGACCGCACTTGACTCACCCCTTTTTTATTTTTTATTTTATTTTATTCTATTTATTTACTTATTTTGCGGTACCGGGGATTGAACCCAGGGGCATTCTACCTCCGCGCTACACCCCCGGCCCTATTTTTTATCCTTTATTTTGAAACCGGGTCTCACGAAGTTGCACAGGGCCTCACTACGTAGAGAGAGAGAGAGAGAGAGAGAGAGAGAGAGAGACAGGAAGAGAGAAAGAGAGAGAGCTGAGGTTGGCCATGAACCCAGATCCTCCGGTCTCCACCTCCCAAAGTACTGGGATTACAAGCTGTGCGTCACCACGCCCGGCTTGACTCACCCCTTTTTTAAAGCAAAATAATGCACTGCAAACCAGTGCATGAAAAATCATTTCCTAAATTTTATGTATATTTCCACCAGGAATATATAACAAATAATTACTCGTTTTACAGACGTCTTCACCATAGATTTTTATTTTATTTTATTTATTTATTTTTTTTGCAGTACCGAGGATTGAACGCAGGGGCGTTCTACCTCTGCGCTACACCCCCGGCCCTATTTTTTTTTTTATGCTTTATTTTTGAAACCGGGTCTCAAGAAGTTGTGGAGGTCCTCACTAGGTAGAGAGAGAGAGAGAGAGAGAGAGAGAGAGAGGAGAGAGGAGAGAGGAGAGAGGAGAGATAGATTGCGGGCACGTACGCATGCGCGCTGAGGTTGGCCACGAACCCGGATCCTCCGGTCTCCGCCTCCCAAAGTACTGGGATTACAAGTGTGCACCACCACGCCCGGCGTTCCACCATAGATTTTTAAAAAGCACCATTAGTGAACTTAAAATGTGTGTAAATTTTATTTTATTTTAGATTCTGCTTTCTAGCAACATAACTAGTATATAGTTTGAAATATATTTTACTAAAATATTAGTTTGACTTTGAAATATTTTGAAAGGTATGTTACTTACATTAAAATAAAAAAGGTTATTTTTCAACTTAATATATTTTATTCATCTGTCCTTTGATCTCCATTGGATTATGGAAGTAGGCAATTCCAAGAAGGTATTCTGGAAGACTTGTCTCCCACCCCCTCATGAAAATAACATACAACTAGGAATAAGCCGATCGGTATCCTCACTGGGCAAATATAGATCTATAGAGCCTGATCCTCTTTCAATTGGACTGCTGCCCCTAAGCCCTACTATATGGAATCATCTAGAACTGTCACTAGACTGTGGCCTGTAGGCATATAGTATATTTTTAAATGCCAGTTCCATGATTGCTAAAGAAATAAACACTCTTTATTGATTACCTTCAGGCATGATATAGCTACACTGCAAATCCCACAAATCCTTCAGTCGAAATATTTTTCTGCCGGGCGTGGTGGTGCACGCTTGTAATCCCAGTACTTTGGGAGGCGGAGACCGGAGGATCTGGATTCACGGCCAGCCTCAGCTCTCTAGCTGTCTCTCTCTCTCTCTCTCTCTCTCCCCTCTTAGTGAGGCCCTCTGCAACTTTGTGAGACCTGGTTTCAAAAATAAAGTATAAAAAATAGGGCCGGGGGCGTAGCGTGGAGGTAGAACGCTCCTGCGTTCAATCCCCGGTACTGCAAAAAAAATATATATAAATATATATATTTTTCTAACAGTAAGTATATATCTAAGTCTACTAGAATTTTATTATGATAACTTCTGCTTGTAGAGTGGAACCAAAGGCCAACCAAGGAGATGAATGAAGGTTCTTCATAATCCTGCTATTCGGGGTGTGATCTCTGAACCATTGGCAGCACCTGGGGGTGCCTTAGAAAAGCAGAATCTCAGGCCCCATCCCAGACCCACTCAATCAGAACTCACAGCTTAATCAGATCCCCAGGTGACTCAAAGTCACATGACTGTTTTGAAAGTATTGTTCCAACATGATTGTGTTTATTTTCTGGGAGAATCAAACTTGGCAGCCTGATCACATGGCAAAGTGAAGTCGTTGTATTTTTACTAATCTCCGTGGAATAATCTAACCTTTTATTAGGAAGCTTCTCCGAGATCCATGAGCATAAACTCTACCATGTGTCTTCAACAAATACTAATTGAATAAGTAAATGGGTGGACTGATGGAAAGACAATATCTACTCTTGTCTTCTTGCTTGCCTGTCATAGCGCCACTTGGTTGAACAGCTTCCATTTACTTCTCCAGTTCCTTTATCCACCCTTTTGCCAGGGCCTTCTCTGGGGACGTGGACCTGCATTAACTGCTCTGGCTTCTGGTGGACAAATTGATTAGAAGTGCCCATGGGAGATCAGGGGGGCGAGAGGAGAAGAGGTGGGGCCAGAGATTTCTCCTGTGGTGTCACACTGGTCATTTCATCCCTCAGGTGAAACTGACAGTCTCTGTATCCAGGTTCTGGAAACTTCCCTGTCTCCTTATCCCATCAGACCTCTGGATAGAAATGTCCCTGCTGTCATCAACCCCTGCATACTACCTTATCCTCTGGAATTCCCTATACACCTCCTACATATTGTAAATAGTGCCTTAAGTAAATTCTGTTCCCTTTACCCGATTTTAATATGCCACCATCTTCTGCCAGAACCTTGACTGAAAGAACCACGTGCAATTTAGGGTTTTGAATTGATAGTGATAAGTTCAGGTTCCAGGTAGGATAGGTTAAGCACACCCCTCCGTTTCTCCCACTGAATGCAGCGACAAGGCCTGGACAGAGTGCATTGAGCAGCTATTTAAGAATGGATATTTTTCTACTGAAGGTTTAAATAAGATGTAGCACTGTGCCTGCAACTGACAGTAACAGCAGTGGAAAGACCTACCCTGGTACAGGCTCTGTGCATGATTCCCTATTTGACAAAACGACTCATTGAATATAAATTCAACACCACTATCAACATAATGCATTCATGCAAAAAATAAAAGAGTCAGATAGACTTGGGTTCAAATTTCACTGTTACCATTCATTAGCTGGGTGACCCAGCTAATAAGTTACACAAATTAGACAAGTGACTTAATCTCTCTTAGTTTCAGTGGGATCATCTATACAGTGGAAATCATTGGAAGTATTAATCAGTGTCTGGTACATACAAAGCATTAAAAAACTGTAGGCAGCTATTATTTCCTAGTAAGTCAATTAGTTTGCCTTACCTTAAGCTGTCATTGAAGCCTTCCACTGCATATTTGGATGGAGTATAGCCCCCTCCACCGAATGCAAGCCGACCCCCAATGCTGGAGATGTTGATAACCCTCCCTCGAGCTTTCTTGACCAAGGGAAGCATATTTAACGTCACATCAATGAGTCCAAACAGGTTCACTTCAATAGGTTCCCTGTAGTCGTCCACTGTCAGCCAGTCGGTGGGAGCCAGCACACCTAGAACTCCAGCATTATTGATCAGACCCCAGAGACCTAGAACAGAGAGGAGGGAAAGCGTAGAAGGTGGCTTTTTTTTTCTGTGGTACTGGGGATTGAACCCAGGGGCATTCTACCTCTGAGTTACACCCCCAGCCCTATTTTATTTTATTATTTTTTAAATTTTGAAACAGGTTCTCACTAGGTTGATGAGAATCTCAGTACTTGCTGAGGCTGTCCTCAAACCTACAATCCTCCTGTCTCAGCCTCCCAAGTATCCAGATGGTGATTTGGGGATTGTGCCTATGTTCTCCTGTAGAGTTTAACTCCTGTCTCTCTGCTGTGTGCTGTGTGCGTGGCTGGGGCAGCACATCACAGGACACCAGGAAAAGTCAGCACCTTCATCTCTGCTCTGAATTCAATACTGAGAAGGCAGCATTGATATGGGCATCTTTGATGGAAACGCAGCCCCTGCGTAATGCAGTGGTGCTATTTTCTCTTTGGAATCCTTGTCCTGCTTTGCAATACTTTGCTATTTGGAGAAGTAATAGCAGAGATAATGGGAGACTAAATCAAAATAGTTGAAATTCTGCTACTGGAATTCTGTCTCACTATTATTCTATTTCTGATTCTGAATGTCAAATATTGATACTTCATGAGTGAGACTTTCTGCTCTTTCATCTCAGATATAGAGTAAATTGGTCTATTTTTCCTCCCTTGCTAGATGGCAAAGCTAGAGAATATTTATAAAAGTTTCTATATGGAGAGAGTGAATTCAATCTACTTCATATTTATTTTTAGTAAAATATCCAATCATATACTTGGCTTGTTTTATGATGGGAAACACTTGATATTGCTAAAGGTATTTGGAATTCAAGCATTAAAAATTGGAGCCTTGTTGGGCGTGGTGGCACATGCCTGTAATCCCAGTACTTGGGGAGGCTGAAGCAGGAGGATCTCATCTTCAAAGGCAGCCTCAGCAGCTTAGCAAGACCCTCAGCAACTTAGTGAAACCTTGTTTGAAAATAAAAAATAAAAAAGGCTAGGGGTGTAGCTCAGAGATAGAATGTACTTGGGCTCTATCCCCAGTACCAGAAAAAAAGAAAGAATTATCAAATCATTGTTTGTGCTTCAGTTTCAGATATATTATGTCAGAAGACATAATTGAGAAAAAACATATACATTTGTTTTTTGTGAACCCCAATATCTTCCTCCATGAAAGTATTTCAAACTTCATTCAAAGCCATAAAAAACTTTTTTTGTGTGTGTGGTACTGGGGATTGGACCCAGGGGCATTCTACCTCTGTGCTACACCCCCAAGCCCTATTTTTTATTCTTTATTTTGAAACAGGGTCTCACTAAGTTGCGGAGGGCCTCACTAAGTAGCTGAGGCTGGCCGCAAACCCAGATCCTCCGGTCTCAGCCTCCCAAGTACTAGGATTACAAGCATGCGCCACCACGCCCGGCTCAATAAAAACTTTTTAATTCAGAACACAGCCAGCAGAGCCTGCCACAGAACGAGTGTGCAGTGGCTCAGTGCTCCACCGTGACCACCTGGGACTTACACTCCCGCTCTCGGGCCCTGTCCTAGCTTGCCCATTGGAAATATGTGACTCTGGAGCCATTTTGTAGTGAAAAGTGGGTCCCGGGCATCCAGATGGTGATTTGGGGATTGTGCCCATGTTCTCCTGTAGAGTTTAACTCCAGCCCCTCTGCTGTGTGCTATGTGCGTGGCTGGGGCAGCACGTCACAGGACACCAGGGCAAGTCTCTGCTCTGAGTTCAACTGCTGGAACTGAGGACTGCACATAATTTGGGCCTTGTCTTTCGTGTACACAGAAAGCCTGCTACTTGGAACCACTCAGATGCTCTCCTGAGATTAGAGAAGTGCGCAGGTCCTGTTTAGAAGATATTTTTCTGAAAGGCCATTTAAAACTGGAATACATTGTATTTTGCTTTATTTACCTCCCTAACCCCATGTCTCTCACCTTTATCCCCAACTTGGTTCTTTACCCACTGGGTGGTCCTCTTGACGTTCTCGGGGTCAGTTACGTCGAGAAGCACTGTGTGGAGTCTCTCTGATGTTTCTGCCTTCAAAGCCGTTGATCCTGATTCGGTCAGACAGGCGGCAATGACATGAAATCCTTTCTTATCAAAAGTTCTGGCTGCCAAGTTTCCAAAGCCCGTGTCACACCCAGTGATGAAAATGTACTTATCAGTGATGTCTGCAATCTTTAGTTGTCCTTTATAATTCCACAGAAAAGCACAGAGAATGAGGAAGGCTAACACCCAAAAGAACATTTTGGGGTTTTTTTTGGTATGTGTCAGGGAGCCTCCTTTCTTGTATAATAAGAGAAGATGGTGTCCTGGGTGTTCAAAATTGGAAAGAAAATTCAAATTAGAACCAACAAAGTATAACCCAGGCTTGATGGACTTGAGACATTTTAAGGCATTTGAGTAGATAAATAGAAAGTTAAAAAAACCAATAATTCTTATTTGGTTGTTTGTTGGGAAGATGGTCATTGAAGTGATAAACTGGCCCTCTAAGGAAATGTAAAATCTAACCAAGTAGAATCCAGAAAAATTAAATGGGAGAGAGAAAGGTAGGTGCATGGCAAAGCTGACACAGGTCCCCGGGTGGAGGCTAGGGACCGTAGCTATATGGAGTGGGACATCAATCTCACTTGTCAACACATCCATCTGAAAGAGAGGCTCTCACAGTAAAATCTTACCTCTTGCCACTTGGTGAAGTTCAAGAGCTAAATAGGCTCAAAATCTTTTAGAAAGTGTAGTTCACTGTTGCTAGTTCTGTTAGACTCACAGTTATTTCCATACTGTCAGGAAAGGGAGAGCATTTTGCTATTGTCACTAAGGAAGCATTCTCAAATTGACTTCCATTTTCTTATTTTGAATAGGTTAATGTTGATCTTCAACCCAGCTCTGAGAGCGTTACAACTCAGTGCAGAGAGTATTAAAGTGGGAGATCAGTAAGTTCAGCAAGAAGGGGGGAGACGAATAGGAAGAGACCAAAGGAGAAATGCTAGCCAATGCACAGTATCCCAAAGCAGTATTCCAAATCCTCAAATTCTATCCTCTATCGACACCAGCCTCCTGTGAGGAAAAAAAAATCACATATACACAGGGCAAAGTGAAGCAAATAAATATTGTGAAACTGAGGCTTTGACCACAGTGGTACAGAACCATTTGGAAAACTAATTTTGTCAGGGCTGGGGTAACCTACAGCCTAAAATCAAACAAGAGGAGGGCTCCCTTTCCCCTTTCCTCAGGAGCCTGTATCTGCATTTTCCCTTAGCATATGTCACTCTTACCATGGGGACTGGTGGCCCGGGAAGAACGAGCCATCCAGAAGGAGGGAGTGAACAAGAGCCTGAGGGTAGGCTCTGTGTCCTGACTGCCTCTGTCCAAGCATCATGGAGGCCCAGCCCAGCCAACTCACAGCCATAGGGCGACTGGAGAGGAGATCAACAGCTCCCTCCCCACACAGGAGCACCTGTGTTGGCTTCTTAGCCTGTGGGGGAAGAGGAGCTGAGGAGAACAGCATACGTGGGAAAGACTCTATTTCCCCCCCATTATCTAGAAAGTTCCCTCTGTGTCCACACAGTATCTTTGCCTTTGGTTCAGACCCTTTCTTAGAATCAAGAGGGCCATGAGTGCATGTATTAGTTAGCTTTTACATCACTGTGACCAAAAAACCCAACAAGAACAACTTAGAGAAGAAAGGTTTATTTGGCTTAAGGCTTCAGAGACACAGTCCATGACTGGCTGGCTCCAAGGCACAAACATCATGGTGGCAGGGCATGGCAGAGAAAAGCTGCTCAACTCATGGTGGCTAGAAGCAGAGAGAGGAAGGGACCAGGGGCATATGTGAAACCTAAAGCCATGCCTCTAGTGACCTACCTCCTCCAGCCTATAGTTACCACCCAGTAAGTCCTTTACAATTATTAATCCATCAATGAATTTATTCTCTGATGAGGTTAGAGGCCGTGATTCAATTATTTCACCTCTGAACATTTCTGCATTGCCAATACATGAGGACATTTTCTGAGGCATTCCATGTCCAAACCATAACAGTACCTCACAGAGGACAACCAGTAGGCTTGAGCTGAAGTACAGACCTTGCAGATGCTTCTGGAATCATGGCTGTTCACAAATATGTTCTAAAAGGAGCTGTGAGGCCAAGCAGTTTTATAAACATGGGGCTTAATTTTCTTAAAATATTTTTTGATTTTTCCTTTGAACACTTTTAAAAAATTGTTTATTTCTTCTCTGCCTATAAAAGCAATTTGTGTGCAAGGTGGAAAGAAAACAAAATATAGAAAAAAATTTAAAAAGTAGTAATGCTTATCACATTTAATTCAATATTTTGGTGCATTTTCTTCCAGTTTATTTTCTGTATATGTAAAAATTTCTTTCTCTAATAAGGAATATAAGCATACATATAGATAGAATTTTACACACCCTCACCCACACACACTTTATTTCTACCACTGTATAAGGAACAGAGTATTTCAGATAAAAATAACTCAATATAATATATTTTCTTCTTAACTTCTCAAGGAAATTTGGGGCTCTGTTTTCCTCTCTTTTTTCCCCTAAAAGATCTATAGCTAAAGAAAGAAAGGATAAAATAATTGTCCATTAATAATATTAAGCCAGATGGAAATATTAAAATATATTAGATATAGGAAACAGCTATAACTATTTCTAAAATAGGGTTTGTGTGTGTGTGTGTGTGTGTGTGTGTGTGTGTGTGTGTGTGTGTGGTACTGGGGATTGAACCCAGAGGCATTCTACCTCCAAGCTACACCCCCAGCCCTATTATTTATTTTTTATTTTTGAAACAGGGTCTCACTAAGTTGCACAGGGCCTCACTAAGTAGCTGAGGCTGGCCGTGAACCTGGATCTTCCGGTCTCAGCCTCCCAAGTACTGGGATTACAAGTGTGCACGACCATGCCCATGGCTCCTGTCATCAGGTTTTCAGATTACTACAGCTTAATAATTTGGTATGGTTTTCCAAATCTTTCCTGTTTAGGAGTTATTATTTCTTGCAAATTAATGTCCATGTAGCAGTATTTCCCCTTATCAAATACATAAACACATTAAAATGTCTAATTATGGGGAAGATATATCAAACTCTTGTAAAATTACATATTTAAATTTTTAATGAAATTTTATATTTATAAATTTAATTGGTATAGTATTTTGCTCCTCTGGCCTTGATAATTATTGAATATCAAACTGTTTAGTATGTTTCCTGAATGGTATCCAAGTGTACAGGTGTACAACTGTAGTCCCAGACACTCAGAAGCCTGAGGTGAGAATCACTTGTGTCCAGAGTTCAAGACCAGACTGGGCAACATAGCAAGACCCCCCAACACTCCTATCTATCTATCATCTATCTGTCTATCTATCTATCTATCTATCTGTCTGTCTGTCTGTCTATCTATCATCTATCTATCATCTATCATCTTCTATCTATTTTTTCTCCCTGAAAGGATTCTAGCTTTTTGCAATCCAAACTCCCAAAGGAATTATTTGAGGAATGTAAAAATGTATGGGTTTTAATGTTCCCTAGAGCAGAGTGGAAACTTTTTGTGTTTGGTTTTGCCAGGGGCAAGCGAGAAGGAGTAATAGTGAAATAGCTTACATCTGCAAAGCACTCTATACTGTGCTTTTATATATAGGTCTCATCTGATCCTCTCAACAACTTTTTAAGTTAGAGAGGGCATATTATCTGCCTTGTTTCATAGAAGGGAAACGGGCTCAAGGATACAGAGTGGTTTTCCAGACCACTGGGCCTGGAGTGCTGTGCCCTTCCAGCGAGGGAGGTGGAGTCCCTGCACACTGAGCTGGGACTGAGCAGCGCCACACTGAGCTGAGAGTCAACATGTGGCATCTTGCCTGTGGTGCTGAAAGGCTGGGATAAAAGTCCACTGGCTAAAAGTAAACTCTGACGTCTGAAATAGTTGTTACAGGGTCTGTTCTAGTAGAATGTATGGCACACATCCCCACAAGGAGGGGGAGGCAGATGAGGGGCCAGGGGCAGGAAAGCCATAGGAAGGTGGGTTCTGTTCCTGTGTATGAAAGTGGATTACTAGCCCTAAGGGACTTGATTCAGGTGGGTGGGTGATTTAGGCATCTATGAAAGCTCCTCAGGCAAAGGGGTTCCTTAGAACCTTGAGAGGGTCTGTGGACAGAATTCAGAGGTCTGCCTGCTTGGATGGGAAAAAGATTCTGTCTTTTTTTTTCTCAACTGTGACTAAAATTTTGCACATCTTTCAATTATGAAAGTAATAACAAACCACAGCAGTATTTGTAGTACCTGTGATTTTGTTACCCACAGAAATCACAAATATCTTTATGTCATATTGCTGTTGTGGGAATTATCTCAAAATATGGTGCACGCTCATCACTATGAAATTATGGTGATTATCATCAGTGCCATCATGTATTATCTAAAGTGTTAATATAAGAAAAGGTTTTAAACATTTTGGATGCATTTCAGTATATCAGACTTCCTGCATAACTCTGTGCATTTTACTTCATGCATTAAAAGTTACTCACGCTTATAAGGTAGCTATGGTAAAGACAGTCACATAAGTCCCAATTTCCTAAAACATAGATATACACAATTCAACAAGAACAAATTAAATCACACAAAGTCAATGCTTTCACCATAACGAGAAAACAGACAATCCTGAAATTTCACATTGTTTGAGAAAATGAGTAAATACATTGTGGATAATGGAAGCCAGGTTTCACAGTGTCAGAAAGAGGAGTTGCAAATGTGGATTGAATTGAACCCTGTGGAATTGGATTAAAGTTGGAAGAATCAGTATTCTCTCATGGTTTTTAATATGTGTAGGTAGATATAGAAATAAATAACTGAGTTTCTAGATGTACCTGTTGAACTATAAACAATGAAGATATAATAGCAATGCATATACCAGGGGCTCAGATCTTGTTTTTTTTTTGGCACTGGGGATTGAACCCAGGGGCATTCTTCCTCCAAGCTATACCCCCATCCCTATTTTTTATTCTTTATTTTTGAAACAGGGTCTCACTAAGTTGCGGAGGGCCTCACTAAGTAGCTGAGGCTGGCTGCGAACCCAGATCCTCCGGTCTCAGCCTCCCAAGTATTGGGATTACAAGCATGCGCCACCACGCCCGGCCTCAGATCCTGTTTTCTAAGTAGTATCATATTCATAGTTGTTGGAAAAGCTAGTATCAGGGCTGGGTTGGTCTGGAAAAGTACAAACTGAACCCAGAACATCTTATTCTAGAAAGTAAAAAGATGCTCAGAGAATGTTGGAGACATATCAAAAGTACATCAGAGCCAGTTAAAAGGGGCTCCCGCTGGCCAAGTATGAGACAATCTGAGCATTAAAATAAATAGTGATAATAACAGACCATAATTCATGGAATATGGTCACATGAGTTCATTCTGATGTACATCTATACACAAACACAGGGGTGAAGGAAAAGCTTTTCCTTAGAATTAATATTCCAACTAATAAATGTCAAAGGAATGATGCAATTAGAAAACCAACATTTGGCAACTGACATAGTAACAATTGTTTTGGGCAATAGTGATCAATGGATGCTAAAACCAGTGGGTGGAATTTGGATGAGAGACAATAATTATAGAATCTCAAAGAATGTTCTCCAAGGACACTTGACTAATTAAAAAGAAAATAATAGTGATTTCACAGGGAAAATATCTGAGAGATATCATATTAACCAAGTGATAAAAATTAGCATTACTATTTATGAAACAAACCAACATCATGTGGCTCCTGGTATGGCACACTAGGAAAGACACAATAGCACTTCTGTGCCTAACTCAAAGCTAATCATACATGGGGAAACATCTTCTAGTTCTACAAAGCATATGCCCCGTGCTCTTCAAAAACGTCAAAGTCGTGAATGAAGGAAAAGAAGACGAGGACTTCCAGACTGAAGGAGACTAAAGAGATAAGACAACCAGATGCAACATATGACTCCGGACTAGAAAATATTTTTTCTTATTTCAAAAAGAGCATTATTGGGTCATTATTAGGACCTAATATTATCAGGTCACACTACTAGTGAAATTTGAATAAGATCTATGAATTTTGTGATAAACATTGCATTAATATTAATTTCCCAATTTTATTATAATGTAGAAAATGTTCTGCTTTTAAGAAAATATATGCTGAAGTATTTAAAGATTAAGAGACATCATGTTGTCAGCTTACTTTTAAGCAGTTCAGAAAATAGTACTATGTATATAAGTAAACATATTAAAGCCACACATGTATATAGAGAGTATGAGAATGAAAATGTGGCAGAATGTTAATATTTGGGAAAGCTAGGTTGTACTATCCTTTCAACTTTTCTATAAGTTTAAAATCATAGTCAGTTCTCCATATTAGTGGGTTCCACATGCACAAATTCAACCAACAGCAGATTGAAAATATTTTTAAAAATTGCATCTGTAGTGAACATATACAGTCTTTTTCCTTGTCATTAATCCCTAAGTAATATGGTATAACTATTTACATGACATTTGCATTGACCTAGATATTATAAGTAACCTAGAGATGATTCGAAGTATACCAAAGGATGTGTGTAGGTTATATGCCATTTTATACAAAGGACTTGAACCATTTTATACAAAGGACTGCAGATTTTGGTGTCCATGGGGGAAAGGGGTCCTAGAACCAATCCCCCACAGGTACCTGCTGATGGACCACTGTATTTCAAAATAAAAAGTTAAAAATTTGGCAAAGAAAAATCAAGCGATTTTTTTTTTCCCTGAGAAAAGGCTTCATTGATCTGCTTTGGGTTCCATGCACAAAATAGGTAAGAACACCAGGATTTGGGAGTACAGTAACTGTGGATACCAAGTTGTCTGCCTTCTACTCTTGGGTAAGCTCACCTCCACAACCACTGGAGAAAAACAAAAACTCAAAGCAAGGCAGTTTCCATTGAGTTTTGAATTCTTTTCCACTTCTCCCTCAACCTCCCCCCTCTTTAAATAAACCCATTCCCCCCTGATGACAAGCAAACAGAGAGAAGCTTTTTAGTTGCTACAGATGGGCTCCCATTAAAATGTGTTGTCTTTATTAGGTGTACCTCGGGGCTGAGGGTCATTACAGAGGTGGTATTCCAGCCTGCAGCTGGAATCCCGGGGATTGCCAACTGTGACTTTGAGTTTTACAAAGCCCTCCCTTAACCCAAATATCACTGACCAAAAATTCTCTAGAGTTCATATTCCTCTAGGTCATTGGACTAAGTCAGCTACAAACCAAACATTTCTTTGACCTCTAGTAGTGTTTCAGCCAAGATACCACCTCTGAGCAGCAGGCCCCGGTCAGAGCCATGGGGATCATGCCCCATGCACAGAAGCTGATAGATGACCAGTCGGTTCATTGACCACTGAGAAGTAAATGAGTAACGGCAACGAACAGGGCTGTCCCACTTTGCTGACTCTGGTCACCTTTACCTGGTTCCCTGGTCCCAACAAGTTAGACTCAGGTCACTGACCTCAGCTGCTTGCATTGTTTGCTTATCTGCTATGTCTTCCAATTCAATTGGAAGTTTAGTGAGAGTACAAGTTTCTTGGTGCAAAGCAGCAGAGCGGTGCTCGGGAGCCCAGACTTCAGAAGCAGGCAGGTCGATGTTCAAACATTTTCGCATCGTCAGAGAGCCCTTGAACAAATTGCTTATGCTCTCTGAGCCTCCATCTTCCTATTGTAAAATGATGATTCAGTATTTGCCTTGGAGAGTACCCGGGGAACTCAGGTGACATAGCGCCTACTCACAGAAGAGCCCGGCGATCTTATGGCAGGAACGGTCACTTTCACTTTGCAAGTGGTCGTCCCTCTATGTTGCTTCTTTTTTTTTTGCGGTACCGGGGATTGAACCCAGGGGCGTTCTACCTCCGCGCTACACCCCCGGCCCTATTTTTTATACTTTATTTTGAAACTGGGTCTCACGAAGTTGCGGAGGGCCTCGCT
Organism: Glis glis; assembly: GCA_004027185.1. Lineage (NCBI taxonomy): Eukaryota > Metazoa > Chordata > Mammalia > Rodentia > Gliridae > Glis > Glis glis. The sequence goes on from PVJS01003608.1 coordinate 56,314, forward strand.
AAGTAGAGAGAGAGAGAGAGAGAGAGAGAGAGCTGAGGCTGGCCGCGAACCCGGATCCTCCGGTCTCCGCCTCCCAAAGTACTGGGATTACAAGCATGTGTCATCATGCCCAGCTTTATGTTGCTTCTGTCTAGGCGTGAATTTCTCAACTTCGGCACTTTTGATATCTGGGGCCACATAATTAATCGTGTGGGGTCTGTCCTGTGCATGGCAGCCTGTTCAGCAACATCCCTGGCCTCCATCCACTCGATGCCAGTACCCCTTCTCCCCTAGTACTGACAAAATGTCTCCAGACATTGCCAAATGTCCTTGGGGACAAAATCACTCCCAGTCAAGGACCACTTGTCTGGAGCTCCCTTATCTTGGGGGTCCAGACCTTCACAACACCCAGAGTTATTTTTCTGGAAACTGAGTCATTGGTTTCTTGGCAATGTCTCATGGGTGAGAATTTATTATTTTATGGCCTTAGCAGAAAAGTTTTATTACTTATAAAAGTTACTCATATCCTGCTGTTGTAAGCATTAATTTCTATGATTTTTTGGTACTTTTTAAATTTTCTTTTTGTTTTTAAAACAGTCTTGCTAGGTTGCTGAGTCTCGCTACTTGCTGAGGCTGTCCTGGAACCTGTGATCCTCCTGTCCCAGCCTCCCAAGTACTGGGATTATAAGCATGCCCAGTTTTATTTTTTATTTTGAAACAGGGTCTCATTAAGTTGCTGAGGGCCTCAGTAAGTTGCTGAGGCTAGCCTTGAACCTGTGATCTTCTTATCTCAGCCTCCCAAGTACTAGGATTACAGGCATGTGCTACCATGCCCAGCTCCTTATGATTTTTTTTTTCAAAAAGCCCTTTCTTGAGAGTAGGAGACAGTGAACAAGGCCAAATGTATGTATGCCACAATTTGTGAATTTAAAAATTGTCAAAAAAGCACTCACAGCATTTGTGAGAGACCTGGCTTCTGACTGAGCATTTTGAGTTTGGGCCATTCCAGGCTTCTCTGGGTTGCCCTTCAGATGGGTGGCCGATTGACCCTATGGAATGCAGAATATTCTCCTGAAAGATCCATGGTTCATGGGATTACTGGTTGAACAAGTCAGGTAGAAACGATAGTAACTACTATGGTTTATCGAGTGCTTAAAATGTCCTAGGCCTTCTGCTAGGATCTATAAATATACATCTTGTTTAAGCCTCATGATAAAATTATCTCCATTTTATAAGTGAGGAAACAAATTCAGAAATGCAGGCTAATTGGCTCCAGGTGCAATCATCGTGGTGACTCTGGGTCTGATACCCAGGACCCTCTGGTTCCACCATTGCCATCTGCATTCTGCTGGACTCCAGGGATCGGAGGTGTACGGGCACTTCTCTACCTCCCCAGGGCCCCGTGTGATACTTGGCTTTAGGCTCATGTTCCATAAATGTTGCTGCAGGAAAGAGAGGGGAGGAAGAAGGATGTCTCCACTCTGGCTCCAGGGTTCTGATGATAATTGGATTCATCGTTGAGATTTCTGAATCATTGAGGCAAAAGGATAATGGTAACTGTAATAATATAATATTTACACTTCCAATTATGGTAACTTCAAGTTTTTAAAGATGCATTCATATACTATTTATTTCACTGAATCATCAAAGTATTCCCGGTGTAAGGTAGGTATCATTTGCTAAAGAGGGGCTAGAACTCAAACATCAATTTCCAAACTCTTAAACTACGTGAAAGGAGGAGAAACTGCAAAGAACACATTATCAGTAAATAGGAGGAATGAGAACATTTTATCGAAAATTATCGACCATGCCACAAAAACTAAGAAGGAAGCAAGAAAGGAGAACTAATTTTCTTCTCATTTGCATGCAGAATGCTTAAAAAGGAACTGCCTGTTGGCAGTGATAGGAAAATATTGCCCTCGATTGCTGGGTATGCTCACTTCTTTTTTTTTTTTTTGCGGTACCGGGGATTGAACGCAGAGGCGTTCTACCTCCGCGCTACGCCCCCGGCCCTATTTTTTATACTTTATTTTTGAAACCGGGTCTCACGAAGTTGCGGAGGGCCTCACTAAGGAGAGAGAGAGAGAGAGAAAGAGACAGGAAGAGAGCTGAGGCTGGCCGCGAACCCGGATCCTCTGGTCTCCGCCTCCCAAAGTACTGGGATTATAAGCGTGCGCCACCACGCCCGGCAGGGTATGCTCACTTCTGCTTCCTTTAAGTTTCTCTTCCTAGCTTTCTTTTCCTAGTAAAAATTTTAAAATAAACTCCTTTGATTTCACTTCTCATTTGCCTTCCTCTGCTCCTTAAAATAAGTGACACAGCTTAAAAAAATAGACAAATGTTTCAATGACCTTGTGAGATATACTTTCTTGTTTGTTTTTGTTTTTGTGGTACTGGGGTAGAATGCCCAGAAGGCATTCTACCTCCGAGATACAACCTCAGTCCTATTTTTTTTTAAACAGGGTCCCACTAGGTTGATGAGAGTCTCACTACTTGCTGAGGCTGTCCTCGAACCCATGGTCCTCCTGTCTCAGCCTCCCAAGTACTGGGATTACAGGCGTGCACCACCATGCCCAGCTGAGATACACTTTTCATAAGAAATATAGAGTTCTTTCTAGATAGTTCTTCCTAGACCACTTGTTCTTATTTCCACGTAATTCCACAGGAGATTTTCTTTCAGCATGCAATACTAAAACTAGTCAATCATGCTGACAGATGTTTGTCCACGCTTTATTTTCATTATGTAGAAATGGCCTAAATTGAACCAACAAATAAGTTGTTTGCCAAAATAAATCAAATAGTATTTATCAAGAGCTTTCTAAAAATATTTTCTTTTGGGGTTCTCTTACTCAGACTGTCTTAATACTGACTGCAGAGAAATGATAGTAATTAATACAGACTGCAGAGGAACATGTTTGCTTCTTATATATTTAAATATCATAAACATGGTTAACTCACACAGAACTTTTATACTTTTACCTCTCTCTCTCTCTTTCCTTTTCTCTCTTTCTTTTGTGGTACTGGGAATGGACCCCAGTGGCATTCTACCTCTGAGCTACACCCCCAGACCTATTTATTTTTATTTTGAAACAGGGTCTCACTAAGTTGCTGAGGGCCTTGCTACTTGCTGAGGCTGGCCATGAACCTGCAATCCTCCTGTCTCAGCCTCCCAAGTACTGGGATCATAGGCAGGCACCACCATGCCCAGCTTCCTTTACCTTTCTATTAAAGTAAAAAATTCTGTTTCTTTTTAACCCAGGTTGTATTTCGAAGACTTCTACTCTTCTTTCCTTTAAGAAAAATGAACATTGGAGCCCAATGACACAAACTACTTCATATAATCAAAGAATTATGTTTCTGTGAAAAAGACTATTAGAGGTGGGCACCCAGAAATCTGAAAAACTAAGAAATTGGAGCCCAGGGCCTGACATGAAACGTGCTTGTATTATTGAGCTGATTAAAGTGGTGAGGAGGAGGCTGTGGAGATGGCACGCATCGTGATGGGAAGGAAAGCCCCTCACTCAATGGATGAAGCAGCTCCTCCCTAGTTAGCGGCGATGCTCATGAATCCTGATTCCCAGGAGGTAGGCCACCCTCCATGCCCCGTCTGTGCTCTGGGCAGTGGGCCAGTGAGGCATGGAGGAGCATGTGTGCATGCTGCTTCTGCAGACTCCTTCAGACGACTTCCTGGGAACACAGCCACGGTCTCCTAGTGGAGGTGTACTGCCTGCTCTTAGGTAGGGAAGACCTCCTGGATTTCTATTTTCCTTTTTTTTTCTAAGAATAAAAGTATCTCTGGTTTTCTTTTCCTTCTCTCAAAACCTTTGGTTTATAATTCACCATAACATCTATAATTATTAATTAATCATTCCCAGTACCTGCTAGGCTTATTTTGCTAATATGCCTTTGGACAGTATTGTCAGATTAAGAATCTTTGTTAAAGCCCTGAAGACTGTATTTATGGTCACAGACTAATAACTGCTAACTGGAAGGGATTATATATTGTGCATTATTGTAATTTATGGTCACAAAGCTTCAAAGAAAGTTTAGAATATAGAAAGAATTATGAGCCGGGCATGGTGGCGCTTGTAATCCCAGTACTTGGGAGTCAGAAACAGGAGGATTGCAGGTTCGAGGACAGCCTCAGCAAGTGTGAGACTCTCATCAACCTAGCGAGACCCTGTTTCCAGATGAGAAATAAAATCGGGCTGAGGGTGTAGTTCAAAGGTAGAATGCCTTTGGGTTCAATCCCCAGTGCCACACACACACAAAAAGAATGTATGTATGGATTCAGGGAGTATGTTCAAACCATCAGGATGTTTCTTTCAGCCACAGTTATCTCTGAGCAGAAGAAAAGGCTAGAGTTTTTAAACATTGTCAAGGGATACTAAGGTAAATAAAGCACAGTCCCTGCCCTTGGCAAATAGTGGGATGGGACATTTCAGAGTCATTCGTATGACCGTAAATTGAATGTCTCTTAAACTTTCTTCCCACATACCAAAAATCAAGTAATTAAGAGAAAGAGAGAACCATGCCACCATTTGAATAGCAAACCACTGGATCATAAGATGGGAGTAAATATTGGAGAAGTTTTGTTGCTGTCATCCCAGGACCCGGGGATCAAATAGGCACTGTCTGGAGTCTCCCTGCTTCTTTCCAACGGTTTTCCTTACTCAGTGTCTAGTGTGTGTGTGTGTTCCTGTAAACTGACATTTGATAACATTGGTAAAACAAGTGGATACACAGATCAGACCTGCAGCTGGCAGCATATCTGTTGCTCCATCTAAGATTCCTATGCTTTTTGGAGCCCTTCTCTTTCCAGTTTCTAATTCATCATCAGGGTCACAGGAGGTCTCAAATAGGCACACAGAGAACAACAACAGAAGGTCAATTTAATTGTGACTCCAGGGACTAAAGGACACTCAAAGAAAGACCCGGAGGAGTTTAAGGCAGGATCCCAGTCACACTGAGGTCATTTGTGTAGCGAGATGGACTGTTCCCATCCCTGCCTTCTAATGTGCTACATTAAAGAAAAATAGCAGCAGCTGACCAGACTTGATGAGTGAAGGAATAAACAAGCAAACAAACAAATGAACAAAACTCAGTCTCAGTTACCTTAGTAGAGAGGCATCGGAGGCGGAAGCTGCTGGTGGATGTGCTGGGCGACGGCAGGCTGCCCGGGTGCAGAGGGGAAGGAAGTCACCCTGACTGGCCCGGCTGAGCCTCTTGAGGTGGAGGTGCCTGGGCTTCCTTCGAACGCAGAGTACCTACATGTGTGAGGAGTCCTCCACTTCTCTCCTCACGCCGTGAGTCACACCCATTGTGACACTGAGTGATGACTAAGTCTCTTCTCAATGGATGAAGGAAGCCAAGAAGCTGTAGGTCACGTGTTTCCAAAGGAATCCACCGTAATTTCTGCTAAATTAAATTTAGCTGCTTATAGAAGGAACTTAAAAATGGTCAACATCATCCCTTCCCAGGTGACTACAATCTCTTGACCAAATGTAGCCACTGAAATAATGCGACAGGGAAGTACTTTGTAAACTGCTTGGTGCTTTGTGTTCATAATTTGATTTTCCAATTATGATTATTGTTCATGACCTAGTCTCTGCCTTCCTGCGAACATGCCTTTGACTCTTAAGCGCTCCTTTCCTCCTGAGAGGAAATAGGACACATTCTCTGATGATTCTTCCTACCATTTTTTATCAAAGACTGGTGAGCAAGGAGATGAAAACAATGTAATAAAACAAGATTTTGGAATTATTTGTGGTTCCTCGTTCGTGTTTTAAGATATGGCAATGAGAGCTTCTAGAAGTGGTCTGTGGAACTGAGACCACTGAGAACAGGAAAGGGTGCTCCCCCTCCCGGCGTCGGGCTGTTTCAGAGCTGGTCGCAGGGGCCCTGGCCACCCTGGGATTTCAGTGCAAAGTGCTCAGGCTGTGGGGAACGAGGGGGGCTCTCCTCCCCTCCATCCTGCAAACCTCCTGCTGCAGTCACACAGGCAGGTAAACCCCACTGATTATTTTATTTTCAATTTCCTTGTATACAGTTTCCTGCTATATTCCTCAGATCTCCCAGATTCTGTGTTCCTTCTTCAAAAAAATATAGTTTTTAATGATTTGGCTGGAGCAAGCACATGCAAGATCATGTCTGTCTAGATGGATCTAGACATTACCATCACTCTTTAAGTCAAATGGGGAGTGGTCCTTTTATTTGTTCCTAAAGAACAAATAAATATCCAGGTGTGGTGGTGCATGCCTATAATCCCAGTACTTGGGAGGCTGAGACAGGAGGATCACAGGTTCGAGGCCAGCCTCAGCAACTTAGTGAGACCCTGTTTAAAAATAAATAACAAAATGGTTGGGTGTAGCTCAGAGGTAGAATGCCCCTGGGTTCAATCCCTAGTACCAAAAACAAATAAACAAACAACAACAACAACAAAACCACCACCACCACCACCACCAACAACAACAAAAAGACTAAAATTCAGGTAAACATTTAGGGTGCCCAAATGTGCCATATATACTTTTTCCCCTTTAACAATTCACAAGTCAAGGTAAGGCTTAAATACAAAACCTCAGAGAAATAATACATTGTTTTACATCCACATGAAGAAAGGTAAATAATTAATCCTGGACCCTTCCTGTGAGCAGCTGGTTGAGAGGTAAAGATGACCTCGGGCACCTGGGTGGTCCTGGAGTATGGAAGGTCAAAGGGCAAACCAAAGGTTATGGCAGTGCTAAGTGTTACTTAATAACCTTGCTTAGTGCAGCTCCCTTTCAAAAACTTCCCACATAGACTTGTGACAAGACCAGATGATTAGATTGATTTGCATACTGGGAATTAGAATTCCTCTGCCATGCCCCTCCATTCCAGGGGAACAATCTGAAGAGCTCTGTTTCAGCGCCCTGGCACCAGTGTTGGGACACTCCCCCACCCTTTGTCAACTGGCCCCAGTGAGGTGTCAGTTAAAGGAATCTTGCTAGAAGCTCCTTATCCAGACCCTGGCCATATCCACATTTAAATTCACATCTTAAATGCTAAGTAGTCTTTCATTCCATCCCTTTAATGGAAACGTTGTTCAGAACTTTCCCTACACTGCACTTCTGGTCACTGACAGTGATTATAATCACCAATAAAACCAATAAAGTGATTATATATAATTACCAATAAAACCAACAAAAGTGATGACATATATAATCACCAATACAACCAAATTGCCATTGTAATTTTTTCTCTCTAGTTCCTTTCTAAAACAGAAGGTTTCCCTGTGGATTGCATTCAAATGTAAATTTCAGTTGTGATAATTGGACTGTAATTATATAGGGGTAAGCTGAATATGGCCATAGGAAAAAAAAAAACTACAGATATAGCTCTCCTTTTTCTTCATACTCTCCATATTTCTGCCCAAGGGTTCCTTCTCCATCCCTTTCCAAATATCAAAACACAAGAACACCCAGATCCTTGGGTGTCCCAGGTAACACTTATCAGACTTCTTGAAACTGTGCCATCCAGGGGATCTGTGGTCCAAATCAGAGAATCCTGAATCAGGAGGGCTATGGGGAAAAGCACTTACTTACCCACACAGCAGGCTGCACTGGGTCCCATTCCTGGGGTATGTCTAGTATCATTCTAAAGGCTGGCAGAGGGGCAAGCCTCGTCATGGGCAGGTATGTTGACCTCCTCCTTCCTGCCAGAATAATATAATGCTCTCTCCAACACCACCCTCAGTTCCTCTGAATAGCTGAATCAGTATTACGACTTCATGTTTTCAAAGGTATACACAGTACTTTCTTCCTCATTCCACTGTCAACAGACAGTTCTCTTGTCTTCACTGTGAAGGGAACCCGTCCCTTGGTCCCCCTTTGTACACCAACAATGCCTCTGTCATGCGAGCAGCTTATGAGAAGGGAGACATGGCTAAAGCTAAGAGCTTTGTTACTCATTTGGGTTCTCATGACTCTCCCAACTGTAAGATGGAAGTCGGGCTAATCTTCTGTTCCCCTATACTACAAGATTCTTAGATACACTAATAATTAAGGACTGAGTCATGGGAACATTCGGTAAATTCTTTGAGGAAAGATTTTTCTTATTTGCAGAACACACATCTTTTTAGCTTACTCAAACAAAAGGTCCTGGCTTAAAAAGCGGGGTGAGGAAGCATTATGTGGGGAACCATTGTTTTGGGAAGGTAAAGGGAACAAAAGAGAAGATGGGTGAGAATGCAGCTAATGGATAAGCAGAATCACTGGGGATTCCCGGCAACGGGGAGACTTGCGAGAAATAAGGGTGGAGGTTTAGTAAGAGAAAATGTGGCTCTCACCCAGGCAGAGGTGACTCCTTTTGGTGTGACCATCGCATTTGTGACAACCTCCTCTGAAGCAGGCTGTAGAACCTGGTTGATCTTCCCAGGAAGAAGGTCATAAGACCCTCATTCCAGAGGGTCACCTTATCGGGGAAGAAAAGAATGTCCTTATCTCTAAGACACAGAGACACAGAAGAATCTGAACAAACAAGTTCCCTTCAGTTTATTACCATTAGATCATATCGCCTTTGTCCAAGCAAACTTCTAAAACTGTCCAGAACTGTCCACTCTTCATCAGACCTAGCACAAAAGTACAGTTTCTCCTATTTCTTTGGGTCATCATTTCTGAAGGCTCTCATGCCATATAGAACTCATATTAAATAAGTTTGTATTCTTTTCTCTTACTAATCTTTTTTTAGTGATAGGGGCCTTGGCCACAAACCTGGTGATGGGTGAAGAAAAAAAATCCTTTCCCCCTTAACACATCATACCTTGGGAACTGCAATGTTGTTAATAAACCCTACCAAAAATAGAGGACGCATCCTCACAACCATCCTGTTGAATTCTGTGGGCTGTAGGCAAAGAAAACACCCACAGTGAATTAGATCTACGCCATACAGGTTAACACCCTGGCTATGAGCGCACTCTGGTACCAGGCAGGCATTTGTTAAGTAAATGTCCCACACAAAGGCTTTGTGCTTTATCTTTACAATGTACCTGGAGAACTTCCTGGCTGGCAGCTTCTCAGTGGGGGGGTGGGGGCTGTTTCTCCAACTCCTCGCTGAGTGGAGAGCCTGTCTTTTGCTGAATCAAGGCTACAGCGCTGGACTCAGTTCAGTTCCATTGGTATGGTGCTTACTTAGGCTTTGCTGTTCTTTTTAATTTGTTATTTAAAAAAAAGAATTCAGTCTCATAAAAAATGGATACAGAAAGAAGAAAAATTACTCTTTACTTAACAAATCAGAGTAATACTAATAATCATTAGTTTGCCCAGCACTACTCTGTAAACATTATCTTATTTAATGAGCACAGCAACCTCATGCAGTTGTTCTTGCTTTATTTTATAGTTGAGAAAAAAATCAAGACTCAGAATGGTTAAACACTTATCTAGTTATTCAGACCCAGGTCTGTCTTACTTCAGAGTACATATTGTTACACTTTTGATCACTGTTATTATTTAAAGTATATCCACAAAAACATATGTTGGAGAAAAGACAGCCTTTCAACAAATGGTGCTGGGAAAACTGAATATCATATGTAGAAGAGTGGAACCAGACCCTCATCTCTCACCCTACACAAATGTCAACTCAAGATGGATCGAAGACTAGAAATTAGACCAGAAACTTTGAAATTACTAGAAGAAAACATAGGACCACCTCTCCAATATAGGCACAGGCAAAGACTTCCTTAATAAGATCCCTAAAGCTCAAAAAATAAAAACAAGAACCAATAAATGGGATAGAATCAAATTAAAAAGTGTCTGTACAGCAAAGGAAATGATCAAGAGTGTGAAGAAAGAATGGGAGAAAATCCACAGAATGGGAGAAAATCTTTGTCAGCTACTCCTCTGACAGAAGACTAATATCCCGAATATATAAAAATCTCAAAAAACTTAACACCAAAAACCAAATAACCCAATCAATAAATGGGCAATTGAACTGAATAGATACTTTTCAAAAGAAGAAATATAAGTGGCCAATAAATATATGAAAAATGTTCAACATGCTCAGCAATCAGGGAGATGCAAATCAAAACTACACTGAGAGTCCATCTAACTCCAGTTATAATGGCAGCCATCAAGAACACAAGCAATAATAAATGCTGTTGAGGATGTGGGGAAAATAGGAATGCTTATACATTATTGGTAGGCTTGTAAATTAGTTCAACTACTACAGAGATCAGTGTGAAGTTTACTCAAAAATTTAGGAATGGAACCACTCTGTGACCCAGTTATACCACTGCTAGGTATCTTTCCAAAAGAATTAAAATCAGAATACTATATGTTACATGCATACCCATCTTAATAGCAGCACAGTTGACAATAGCCGAGTTATGGAATCAATCTAGATCAACAGATGCACAGGTAAAGAAAATGTGGTATATATACACAGTAGAATTTTACTCAGCCATAAAGAACAAAATTATATCATTTGAAGGGAAATGGATGGAACTGGGGAGCATCATGCTAAATGAGATCAGCCAGACTCAAAAAATCAAGGGCTGCAATTTGCTTTCATATGTGGAAGCTAGAGAGAAAAAAGGAAAAAAAAGATTATCTCATGTAAATTAGGAGAGAGACCAGTAGAGTAGAGGAAGGGGACTAGGGGAGGAAAGAGAGGAGGGAAACAGGAGGTATGGGTAAGGAAACAGACCAAATTATGTTATGTGCATATATGAATGTATCACTATGAATCTCACTCTCATGTACAATTTCAATGCACTAACAAAAAGTTTATTTAAAAAAAAAGCCAGGCATGGTAGCACACACCTGTAATCCCAGCACTTGGGAGGCTGAGACAGTAGGATTGCAGGTTCAAGGCCAGCCTTAGCAACTTAGCAAGATCTTGTTTCAAAAATAAAAAAGGGCTGGGGGTGTAGTTCAGAGGTAGAATGAACCCAGGTTTCATCCTCAGTACAAAATATATATATACATACATATTATATATATTATATCCATTTAATTTCCCTCATGATATGTCTGTGTGTCTTCATATATATAAACTATAACAAAAATATTGCATGTATTGTAGACTGCTTCCTAAAAATATTGTCATAAACGTATCCCAAACACTTTCTGATATCAATAAATGTTCTTTAATTCAATGAATTTTAAAAACTGGTTGTTATTATGTTCCATCATATGGACTTTATTGGCTAACTTTTTATAACTAGGCATTTAGATTGTTTCTAATTTTTTGTTATTATGAATAATGCTTTGAAGAATCTGAATCAATAGGCCTCACTGAGTTCCCCCAGTCTGTTATCATCAGATCCTCACACCCTCTTGTCCTCCAAACACTTCTGCATGCCTGTACATGAAAATACAGCCTTCCCTGGCTCTTTGGTTCTTCATTTCTGAAGGCTTCTGTGCACTTGAATGCTTTTCTTTTGTTAACCTGCCTTTTGCTCTGGGTGTCTCAGCCAGGTACCTTGTGAAGGACAGGAAAAGATACTACCTTTTCTTCCCTACACCAGCAAATAAAATGTGGTTGTTTTAAACCAGCAAGTTTTGGGATAGTGTGTTATATAGTAAAAGCTAATGGAGACAAGCTTGTATAGCAGATGTTTACTTTTATGCATGGTTGCTATATTTGCAATTCCAAGATGGAACACAACACTGAGAAGACTTGATAACGTTATGTCTGCCAGAGGACAGTTTATTAGTCTTTCCTAATTAACAGATCATTTAATATGGATTTTAAAGGCACGAAATACCATTTCTCAATTTCTTTGGCAGTCAGAACCCCCATTTATTCTGTGGTAAGCAACTGGCTATGTGCTTGAATATTTGAAAAGCCAGTGTGAGGTGATTCCCCAGGGAAAGACAATATTCTCCTTTTGCCGGGACTTGGAAAGTTATTTAATTGTTACTACCAAGCTTTCAACATAGCAGCATCAGTAATTTAAAAAAAAATGATCAAACATGGTAAGCCATCTGCTCAATGATAATCTAAAGGTTTACTTCTGGGTGGGGGACTGGATGCTCTCAGGAATTTCCTTTTACTCTGCCCTGTGATATGAAATTGTTGCCAAGAACTAACCAGGAATGGTTCTGGTTTTGTTGGCCTTCAATCTTTATACTTGAAAATGTCTCAACTCAGGAAGTTGGTTTATTTATGTCATTATTGCTTCAGTTTTATTGGCTTTGTTTCTCCTCAGGAAGCCGCACTTGTCTTATAAGTCTCCATTTCCTGTCATTTATATTGTTGATCCCTAATTCATCCTCTTCATATTTTTGTCTTCTCCCTCCATAGTCTGGAAGAATTCTCACATTTATATAGTCATGTGCTGCTTAATGATGGAGTTACATTCTGAGAAATCTTAGGTGATTTTGTCATTGGGAACATCACAGAGTGTACTTAAATCTAAACAACCAGAAGCCTGGAAAGGCACATTATTCTGCAGACAGCACTTCTCCATTTCTCTGGAAAAGCAATTCAGGAGGGCGTCTTGGAAGAGGAACTGGGCCATGACTGCTTCTCTCTACACTGGCACTTGTGGCTAGCGATATGCTTGAAGGCCTTGTGTTCTCGCTGTTCACATCACAAAGGGTTTCAACGTGTATCGCAGCACCATTCACAACAGCCAAATTATAGAACCAGCCTAGGTATCCATCAACAGATGAATGGATTACGAAACTGCGATGTATACACACAATGGAATTTTACTCAACCATAAAGAAGAAGATTGTCATTTTCAGGAAAATGGATGCAACTGGAGAATATTATATGAAGTAAGATTAGCCAGTCCCAGAAAGTGAAGGGTAATGTGTTCTCTCACACATGGAATCTAGGTAGAAATTGGGAAACAAAAGGGACTTCAGATAAATAAGGAGAGATACCAGTAGAATAGTGGAAGGGGGTTGAGGAAGGGGGGTGGGAGAGGAAAAGGGAGACTTGATGAAGGAAACGGTTCAAATAATGCTATGTCCACATACAAAGTTATCAGTACCAATATGTAGAGGGAAAGGGAGGGAGCAGAGTGGTGTTCGGAGGGAAGCACACCAAAAGTGCTCCGTGCATGTATGTGTCTATCACTCATTATGATGGATAATTACAACGCACCAATAAAAGTATATATTTTTAAAAAACTAAACAAGCAAAAACCTGGAAAGATGTGTTATTCTTCAAATAGCACTTCTCCATTTCTCTGGCATAGAAATTCAGGAAGGCGTCTTGGAAGAAGAGCTGGACCGTAGTTGCTCAGGTCTATGCTGGTAGTTGTGCTTATTTTTTTTGTGTGTGTGGTACAGGGGATTGAACCCAGGGGCATTCTACCTCCAGCTCCACCCCCAGCCCTATTTTTTATTCTTTTTTTTTGAAATAGGGTCTCACTAAGTTGTGGAGGGCCTCACTAAGTAGCTGAAGCTAGCCGTGAACCGAGAACCTCAGGTCTCAGCCTCCAAGTACTGGGATTACAAGCGTGCGCCACCACGCCCAGCTTGTAGTTGTGCTTATTGATTTGCTTGAAGGCCCTGGGTTCTTACTGTGCCAGATCAAAAGGGTTTCAGCATTGTCTCCAAGCAAGGCTGTTATCTTGTCCCTAAAAGCCTTGAAACCTGGCATTGATGGGGCTTCTGGGTGGTTGAAAGTCTTTTCTGGCATCTGTTTCTAGAATGTGGAGTTTTCATTTATATGGAAGACTTGCTCTGGCAAGCAGTTTTCCTCCATAATCAGCTTATCTCGAGTTTCCAAAAATTCTTCAGCTGCCTTGACATCAGCACTCGTGGATCACATGCCTTTGCATTATGTAAAGGATAAGAATTCTTGAGTTGTTTAAACCACCCAGAGTTAGTGGGATTCAGCCTTTTCTTTCAACACTACAAACAGATGTTTTGCTCTGGCTGTGATCGCCATGGTGCTAAGAGGGATACAATTCTGTGTGCGGTCTTCCATCCAGGGCATTAGAAGTTTCTCTGTATCTGGTATGGGTTTTTGTCCAAGGTTTTGTTAGTATTGATACTGAGTTTCTTACTGGGTCCTTGTCTTATGGAGTAGAAGAATGAAATCCGCAGACGTCATGAAAGTGAAAGTAGAGTAAGTTTATTTTTATTTATTTACTTATTGCTGTACGGGGGATTGAACCCAGGGGCATTCTACCTCCGAACTACATCCCAAGCCCTATTTTTTATTCTTTATTTTGAAACAGGGTCTCATTAAATTGTGGAGGGCCTTACTAAGTAGCTGAGGCTGGCCACGAACCTGTGATCCTCCTGTCTCAGACTCCCAAGTACTGGGATTACAATTTTAAAGGAGCAAGCAAGCAGAGAGGCAGATCACCCCTAGAGGCCTTGGCAGACTCCAGAGTCCAGCAGGGTCTTCTGGCACTGCCCGAGTATAGCCCGGGCCATGCACCGTCAATTGCACATGGCCTGTCCCCAAAGTCCACCTGACCCACCAAAGAGAAGCAAGCAGAAAGGCAGATCACCCCTAGGGGACTTCGCAGACTTTAGAGTCCAGCAGGGACTTCTGGCCCTGCCCAAGTGTAGTCTGGGCCAAGCACCAATTGCACACTGCCTGTCCCCAACGTTCACTCAATCTGCCAGAGAATAGCAGCGTTAAAGCTCCCAGGCAGGGGAGGGGTCCCGAGAGGGTAGCCAATATTGGTGCCGAGCATAGGGCTTTAATATGTTTGAAGCTCCTTTGTATAGACATTAACCAGTGAAGAAAGTCCCCATTTTTCATCTTGTTTTTCTTGACTTAGTTAACTTGTCATCTACGGCCTTTAATTCCCTGAAGTCATGAGGCTGTTCTGCATGTTTGTTCCCTGGTCTATACATAGCAACAGTCCATGAGTCTAAGGTCAGTGCACATAGATCTTTGGTTCCTGACATCTTGGGTCCACTCCTCCACATTTAATTGTTGGTATTCAGGTCCGAAGAACAACATGAAACCACCTTCCTTCTTAGGGGGGGTCTGGATTTTTTTTCTCTTAACTTTATCTCCCAGGAGTCCCATTCCCTCACTGCCTACCCAACACCTAACTCCTCAGTAGCGGTGCTTTTGATGGAGCAGATCTTTTCTTAACTGCTGCCGTCACTTTGTTCTTGTTCTTCAAGAGCATAGCTGTGATGGAATGGGCCATGCCTGACTGGGGAGCAACATCCAGCACTGATTTTTCCACCTTTGTTGTCTTTAATCGCTTCTAATTTTGTTTCCAGGTCAATCATTTGGTGTGTTCTCTTACTGGCAACATTGGCAAACAATGTTTGGGAACAAAATATGAGATGATATCAAGTACTAGAGAAAATGATGCAAGCCGGAGATGAGAGAACTGTGAGATGCTTGAGGCTGCTGCATGATACAACACCCTGTTTTACAGTCAACTTTTCTCTGTACATTGGAATACAAACAAAAAGTGTAGTATAGTATCAGACACCAGTAGTGTAGCCATTTATTATCATTGTCACATATCATGTACTATACATGATTGTATGTGCTGTAATTTCGTACAACTGGCAGCACAGTAGATTGTTTACAGCAGCATCACCACAAACACATGAATAAGGCCTTGCATTCCTCCCTGATCACTGCCATGACCTCTCTAGGCAACAGGGATTTTTCAGCTCCTTTATAATCTTATGCAGTCCATTGTTGACCATATATGCAGCACATGACTGTATATTGTGTCATGGATTTCATTTCCTTTAGTGTTGGCTTGTTGTTCACAATGAAGATTCAAATTCTGATAATAAGCTTCCTATTCTCCTTTCTTACCTCATTTTGTTATTTCTTCATGTAATTGTTTTCTCTCCCCATTTCTTTTACTTCTGTTTCACTTAATCTGGGATTCTGTTTTCTTTTTCGCTTTCTTTCCTCCTCTTCCTCCTCCTCCTCCTCCTCTTCCTCCTCCTCCTCCTCCTCCTCCTCCTCCTCCTCCTCCTCCTTTTATTTTTGGTTCTGGAGTATGAACCTAGGGTGTTCTACCTCCAAGCATCCACACCCCCTTTTTATTTTTGTTTTGAAACAGGGTCTTGCTAGGTTACCAAGGCTGGCCTCGAACCTGAGATCCTCCTGTCTCAGTCTCCCAAGTACTGGGATTACAGGCATGTACCATTATGCCCAGCTGATTCTCTAATTTCTATTCAATATGCCAAACAGTTTTCTAAAAAAATTTTTTTGGTGTGGATTGTATAGTAAATCACTTTCAAGTCTGTGTACTGAATAAGTTTCCTAGGCTGCCATGATAGAATCCTACAGACAGTGTGGCATAAACAACAGGAAAAAAAAATTAATTGGTACATTGTAATCATACATCGTGATGAAGTTCAGAGCATTAGAGACATACAAGCACACAGCACTTGGTGAGCCTCCTCCTCTTCCCTGCTCTCATCCGCTCCCTCCCCTTCCCTGTTTGTGATATTAAGAATGTCATTGATAATTTTGTATATGTACCTTGTGTCAATTGAAGTGTTTCCTTCATCAGATCTCCCTCCCCCTACCCGCCTCCCTCCCCTAGACCCTCTCCATCACTCCACTGGGGTTTTCCCTCCTTTGTCTGGAGTCCCTTTTGTATATCAATTTCTCCCTAGCTTCCACATATAAAGGAAAACATCTGACCATTCATTTTTTTGTGACTGATTGATCTCACTTAGCATAATATTCCCTAGTTCCACCCATTGTCCTGCAAATGACATAATTTTGTTCTTCTTTATGGCTGAGTAGAATTCCATTGTGTATATATATCCCATAATTTCATAATCCACTCATCTGTAAACAACAGAAATTTAATTTCTCAGTCTTCAGTAGGCTGGATGCCCAAGACCAGGGCATCATCCGGTTTGGTCTCTGAGCCCGCCTCCTGGCATGCAGATGACCATCTTCTCACATGTCCTCACCTGGTCTCTCCTCTGTGCTCACACATCCCTGGTGTCTATGTGCCCACATCTCTGCTCATGAGGATGCCAGTCAGACTGGATCAGGGCCACACTAGCAGCCGGTTTTTCTTGCACTTGTGCATTGCTTCACATGTTCTAATCTTGCTGCTTCCTATACCATGCCTCATTAACATCTTAAATCTCCACCCAGGGGCGTGCATCTTACTATTATAAGGAGGCCAGACTCATTTCTCAGTTACCAAAGGCTTTCCTGTGCATATTCCCTAAAGAAGTGGCTCCTCCAGTTGCCTTGTGGCTATCTTGCAGCTTTGTTGCTTTTTCACCAGCCAATCAGCAAGCAGCGGGCAAGGTCACCAGTAGAAAAACACAGGCTAGGTTGCTTATGAGTTGTTTGTTATGCATCATAGTGTTTTATGGACTTTTCTCTTTTGAAACTTAGTGGTTTCTCTGTATCCATAAATTCCTATCTCAGAATTACCTTATGACCTAGCAATTCTATTTCTCAGTATATACCCAAAAGAATTGAAAATAGG
Source organism: Glis glis (assembly GCA_004027185.1). NCBI lineage: Eukaryota > Metazoa > Chordata > Mammalia > Rodentia > Gliridae > Glis > Glis glis. The sequence goes on from PVJS01003608.1 coordinate 73,688, forward strand.
TTTTCAAATAAAGTCTTGTAAATGGATGTTCATGGCAACTATTCATAGTAGCCACTAACAACTGGCTTGTTAAACAAAATGTAGCATATCCATTCAGTGGAACATTATTCAGCTATAAAAAGGAATGAAATACTGATGTATGCCACAGATGAATGAGCCTTGCAAACATTATGCCAAGTAAAAAAAGCTGATACAAAAGACCACGTCTTGCATGTTTCCATTTCTATAAAATATCCAGAATGGCATACCCATAAAGAAAGAATACAGGCCGGGCGTGGTGGCGCACGCTTGTAATCCCAGTACTTTGGGAGGCGGAGACCGGAGGATCCTGGTTCGCGGCCAGCCTCAGCGCTCTCTCTGTCTCTCTCTCTCTACTTAGTGAGGCCCTCCGCAACTTCGTGAGACCCGGTTTCAAAATAAAGGATGAAAAATAGGGCCGGGGGTGTAGCGCGGAGGTAGAACGCCCCTGGGTTCAATCCCCGGTACCACAAAAAAAAAAAAAGAAAGAAAGAAAGAATACGGGTGATTGATTGCCAGGGACTGAGGGGAGGGGGGATGGCAAGTAATGGGTACAGGATTTCCATTTGAGATGATGAAAAATATCTAGAATTAGATAGTGATACTGGTTGTTCAACCTTGTGCATGCACTTAATGCCTCTGAATCATGCACTTTAAAATTTAAAATAACAAAATTTATGTTGTATATATTTTACCCCCTCAATCCAATTCAAACTTCGAAAGCAAAAGAAACTTAAAAAGTAAAAGAACTTTATTTGGGGTCTTAGGAATTGCTATTCGGGAGACACTGGTACAGAC